>CM017194.1:23286446-23356446 GCA_004837865.1 Musa balbisiana | reverse complement strand
ACAATTGAGCTGAGATATATAAGGAAGTGTCCATTGGGATAGAATCCCATGGTCCTTGAGGAACTAGGTGAACTCTGTACTTATATACTCACCTCCTTGATCTGATTAAAGAGTCTTGATACTCTTTCTAGTATGATCCTCCACTTCATTCTTGAACTCTCTAAATTTCTCAAAGGCCTCAGACTTATACTTCATCAAGTACACATATCCATACCTTAACAAATCATCAGTAAAAGTAATAAAGTACGAGTAACCACCTATGACATGAGTTGACATGGGTCTACATATATCACTATGTATGAGTTCCAACAGCTCAGTGGCTCTCTCTCCTGTTCCACTAAAAGGAGAGTTGGTCATTTTTTCATGAAGGCAAGGCTCACAAGTTACTTATGACTCATAGTAAAATGGATCTACATATCCATCCTTTAGCAACTTTTGAATCATTTCCTCATGGATGTGACCTAGCCTACCGCCATAGGTATGCATTGTTCACCTCATCTCGTTTCTTCTTGGACGTACTTACATTCATGATATGTGGAGCAGTTTCTAGTATAAATAAATTATTATGTAATATTCCTCTCATAATAATTTCATCATCTAATAATATTGAATAACCATTGTTCTCAAAAACTAATTTATATCCACTAAGTGTTAAACATGAAATGAAAATAATATTTTTGATAATAGAAGAAACAAAATAGCATACATCCAATGCAATAATTGTTGAATCTTTGATTTTGATGATGAAACCAATTGATAAGTGTTTATGATTTGATCTGCATTTTAAGTGATGCAGGAAGCTTCGATTAGGATGAGACAATTAAAGCAGAAAAAATCATGTTGGGCCAATGAAAAACATGTCAGATAATAGGACGTCGAGCCGAAGAAACGATCGACGTATCGACAGAAGGCTTTGGGCTATGGATTCGAGCATCGGGCCAAGAAGAGTGAATATTGCGCCAAGAAAATCAGAGTTACGGAGGCCAACTAGCCGATTAGGTAATAGGCCACAAGAGAGGACGATGCATCGAAGAATCAAACGAAGCGTCGATGGACTAATGACATTCCGGACAACATGATTCATGCTTAGTAATAATTGTCTAGATCAAAGTATGTTTTATGTATGCAGGATTAACTACAATAGCAAGGCTTAAAGTAAAATGATGTCCCAGAGTCAAGAACGTGATTTCGTTGGGAGTTCGAGAGTTCATCGGAAGTTCTACCAGAATTGATTGAGAAGTCCAAAAGCTTGCCAAAGAAGCTCGTCGGAACTCGCCAAGAAGATTGCCATGAAATCAGGAGCTTACCGGGAGTCCGCTGGAACATTGCCGAGAGATCGTCGGAAGTTCGTCGGAAGATCGCCGGAAGCTCACTAGAAGAAAACTAGACTTACGGACTTGTTTAGCTTAGTAAATGTCTTAGAATTCGTAGTCAGCACATAACTAGGATTGGAATTGGGCCAACCCAATTAGTACCGCCATTGTGGTATCACCCAGTGGCAGTGTCAGGCAGTAGTACCGCTAGTCTGGGTGGTGGTATCGCCTAAACACAACCTCCTATTCGGTGGTACCGCCCAATGTCAGTGTTGCAAGCGGTGGTACTGCCAGGACTTGG
This sequence comes from Musa balbisiana, assembly GCA_004837865.1. Taxonomy (NCBI): domain Eukaryota; kingdom Viridiplantae; phylum Streptophyta; class Magnoliopsida; order Zingiberales; family Musaceae; genus Musa; species Musa balbisiana. The sequence continues at coordinate 23,354,832 of CM017194.1, read as the reverse complement.
GAAACCCGGGATGAGATATTTTTAGGCTCCAAGTTTGAATCCTCTCAAAGCCTATAAATACCTCTCTCATCCCTGGTTAACAAACATAAGAATTGAGAGTGAAAAAGAACGAAACGCTGCTGTAATCTTGTATGAACTCCTCTAAAAAATCTAAGTGTTAGAATAGTTTGAGAGAGAAGTAAGTGGGGGTGTAAGGGTTATCTCTTAAACCTAGTAAAAGGAGAAAGAGCTGTAAAAGGTGATTGGTCTTCACCTATTGAAAGAAGACCGATAATGGATGCTGGTGGCCTCGATGAGAGAGGAATCGATAGAGTGTATGTAGGTCACGACGACCGAACCACTATAAAAATCTGGTTTGCATTTCTTTATGCAATTTACCTTTACTACAAACTTACTTGCTTTACATCCACTACACTCTTCCGTACACTTTCAATTTTAAGTTATATTCTGAAGATCAGTTTTATCGAACAAAATTTCAGAACCGACGTAATTTTACTATTACACTAATTCACCCCCCCACCCCCTCTCTTAGTGTCGAATTGTTCCTAACAGTTGGTATCATAGCCTCGTGATTTCTCATTTGGTTTAACACTCAAGAGAAATGACTATTTTCGACTTTCAAGAGGGACTTTCTCTCATTCGTCCTCCCTTGTTCAATGGGATGGACTACACATATTGGAAAACTTGAATGATAGTTTTCTTACTTTCTTTGGATTTAAATTTATGGTTTATTGTGAAAAACGATTTTTAAAGGTCTTCTTTTCCAATGAACCATTGGAATGATTTGGAGAAGAAGACTTTTTCTTTAAATGATACTAGAGCTATGAATGCTCTACTTTGCACCTTAGACGAAAATGAATTCAATCCGGTTTCTACTTATGAAACGACTTTTGACATTTGACATACTCTTGAAATCACACATGAAGGCACTAGTAAAGTTAAAGATTCGAAAATCAACTTTTTGTTTCATGATTTTGAATTGTTTCATATGAAACCAAGCGAAACCATTGGAGACATGTACACCCGTTTTATAGATGTCATCAATGGTTTAAAAGTACATGGTAAAAGTTTTTCAAATTTTGAATTTGTAAACAAAATTTTATGTTCTCTTCATAAAAATTGGGATTAAAAAATAACGACAATACAAGAGGCTAAAGACCTAAATAAACTTGCCCTCGAATAACTTATAGGGTCATTAATGACCTATGAGATGACTTGCAAAACTCATGAAGAGCTTGAGAACAACATTCCAAAGAATATGAAGGATTTGACACTTAGAACAAATGAAGACTACTCGAGTGAAAGGTCAAGTGATGATAACTTTGAACTCTTATCATTAAAGCTTAAAAAATTCTTAAAACAAGAATTAAAGAGTAAAAATGAACTTAAAAAGAAGTTGTCAAAGAAGAAGAGAGCATTCAAAGTGACTTGGGATGAAACGAGTGTATCCGAAGAAGAGGAGCAAACCGATGAAGACGAAACGACAAACTTCGCATTGGTGACTCTCGACAATGAGGTAAAATACTCAAACGAAACCTCCTTAGTTTATTTCAAAATTACATGATGCTTTTCATAAGTTATTTTAATTTAAAAAAATTATTTTTCTTAAAATTACATGTTTAATAATGTAATGAAAATGCAAAAATTGAGATCATGCTAGTTATTTTGAAAATGATTATGAAAATTATATGTTTAATGATGTAATAAAAATATTAAATGTTTTGATACCATAATTAATGATTTTATTTTACGCATATTGATCATGCTTAATAAATTTATATTTCAAAATTATGCATGATGATTTTTGTGATTTATGGCTTATCGGTTTGTACCGTAATGAAAGTTGCTTTTTCGATTTTAAAAATAATACATATTTTGATTTGGCATAAATGAAAAAGACATGCATATATGAAATAATGTAAGTATCATGCTTGACAATTTTATAATTAAATTATGCATGATGATATGAAGTAATGATGATTTTTGGGTAAATTGTGGTTTATTGATCTTGATGATTTCTATGATGAGATTTTCTCTTTCGATTTTAAACTATGATGTATGGTTTTTATACGAAAAAAAAAAACCTTGAGCATACTTATATGAAATCAATCACTTAAAATGAAACATAAAAAAAAAGGGGAATACATTTTCCATTTCTATTGATTTTTAGATAAAAGATTAATGAATGCATGTATATTATGCTTTTGTGAATCTCTTGAAAATGATTTTGATTTGACGATTTGAATTTGAATGAACTTTATCTTGATTTTTTTAGATTTATAACTTGAGATTTACCCTATATAAATCGAGATCTTTTATCCTCGATGTTTCCTTTTGCTATATACTATCCAAATGAATCATGAATTTTCAGAATTATAATTTTTATGATTCATAATGAATTGAGAGGTATTATACATAAATTGAGATCATTTATGTGTTCTCTCATGACACCTTTTTACTATAGGAATGTCTTTATCTATATCATGATCTTGAATTCTCGATATTGATATTTGAAATTTTTCTATGAATCAAGATCTTATTTTTGAACTCCGATGTTTTTTTTTTGTTATTTACTAAAAGGGAGGTTTGTCAAGATAAATTATTTTATTTAGTATTCATGACTTAATCCTTCATGATCTTTGATATTTTATCTTTCATGATATGATTTTTATATACAATTCCTTGTATTCATGAAATATTTATCTCATCACCCAATTAATTTTTCTAGATATTCTTTATGAGATAAAATGAATATGATGATATGAGATTATGTATGAAATACTCATGATATCATGTTGATGCATACAAATGAGAAGTTATGATCATGTATGATAGGATATAATGTAATTTGATAAATTGATGCCATTATGATATGAAATATTTATGATTTGGAATGATGCATGCAATACCTATGATTTTATTATGATGATATGATGTACTGCATATGATATGAATCATGATTAAAATGACTTTGACTTGAATTCATATTTATCTCAATTATGTCATATTAAAATAAGAATGACACTTTATCTTTGTCATAATTTGAAAATTATTGAAAAGGAAAAAAGAGATACAAAATTGTATTCTTCTCTTTTTTTTGCCAATGACAAAGGGGGAGAAAGAATTAATAGACCTCCGCACATATAGCAAAGGAGAAGCAATATTGCACATCTCAATAGAGAAGTGAAGCTTGCATATTTTAAGAAGCAAAAATTACTTTCTTGAACATCTCAAATATTGCTAGCTTACACTTTGATATAAAAATTTGCTAGCTTGCGCTTTGCCAAGGAAGCAAAAATTACTTTCTTGAACATCTCAAATATTGCTAGCTTACACTTTGATATAAAAATTTGCTAGCTTGCGCTTTGCCAAGGAAGCAAAAATTACTTTCTTGAACATCTCAAATATTGCTAGCTTACACTTTGATATAAAAATTTGCTAGCTTGCGCTTTGCCAAGGAAGCAAAAATTACTTTCTTGAACATCTCAAATATTGCTAGCTTACACTTTGATATAAAAATTTGCTAGCTTGCGCTTTGCCAAGGAAGCAAAAATTACTTTCTTGAACATCTCAATAGAGAAGTGAAGCTTGCATATTTTAAGAAGCAAAAATTACTTTCTTGAACATCTCAAATATTGCTAGCTTACACTTTGATATAAAAATTTGCTAGCTTGTATGTTACAAACTTGCAAAACTCAAAATTTGATAGCATGCATTTAAATGATGTAAAATTTGCTAGCTTGCGCTTTGCCAAGGAAGCAAAAAATTACACTTCTCAAAAGAGAAGAAGGAAAATTACTAGCTTGCATGATGATAAAACTTAATATTATGTTTATTATGCAATGATTTGAAAATTATGTCAAAACACTTGATAATTGAACTTCTCCTTTTTGTTGATGACAAAGGGGGAGAAAGAATTAATAGACCTCCGCACATATAGCAAAGGAGAAGCAATATTGCACATCTCAATAGAGAAGTGAAGCTTGCATATTTTAAGAAGCAAAAATTACTTTCTTGAACATCTCAAATATTGCTAGCTTACACTTTGATATAAAAATTTGCTAGCTTACACTTTGATATAAAAATTTGCTAGCTTGCTCTAAAAGAGAAGAAGGAAATTACTAGCTTGCATGATGATAAAACTTAATATTATGTTTATTATGCAATGATTTGAAATTATGTCAAAACACTTGATAATTGAACTTCTCCTTTTTGTTGATGACAAAGGGGGAGAAGTATGATGTTATGCATAAATTTATGATAACATATTGCTTGGATTTTTGAATCCAAGAGTTCTATCAATATGGCATATTGATAGGGGAAGTTAAGGTTAACTCTGTCATCAATTGGTTGTCATCATCAAAAAAGGGGAGATTGTTGAATCTTGGATTTTAATGATGAGATCAATTGATAAGTGTTAATGATTTGATCGGCATTTTAAGTGACGCAAGAAGCTTCGATCAAGATGAGACAATTAAAGCAGGAAGAATCATGTTGGGCTAGTGAAAAACATATCAGATGATTGGACGTCAAGCCGAAGAAACGATCGACATATCGATAAAAGGCTTTGGGCTATGGATTCGGGCATCGGGCCAAGAAGAGCGGATATTGCACCAAGAAAATTGGAGTTATGGAGGTCAACTGATCGATTGGGCAATAGGCTGCAAGAGAGGATGATGCGCCGAAGAATCAAACGAAGCGTCGATGGACCAATAACATGCCGGACAATATGATTCATGCTTAGTAATAATTGTCTAGATCGAAGTGTGTTTTATGTGTGCATGATTAACTATGATAGTAAGGCTTAAAGTAAAATGAAGTTCCGGAGTTAAGAATGCGATTTCGTTGGGAGTTTGAGAGTTCGTCGGAAGTCCAGACGTTCGTCAGAAGTTCTGCCAAAATTGACCGAGAAGTCCGGGAGCTTACTGAAGAAGCTCATCGAAACTCACCAAGAAGATCGTCTGGAAATCCAGGAGCTTGCCGAGAGTCCGCTAGAACATTACCGGGAGATCGTCAGAAGTTTGTTGGAAGCTCGTTGGAAGAAAACTAGATTTATGGATTTGTTTAGCTTAGTAAATGTCTTAGAATTCGTAGTTATCACATAATTGGGATTGGAATTGGGCCAACCCAATTAGGGGCCAATTGGGCCCATGTATGGACTGTGTTGGGCCAAGTGAGAGGCCCAAACAATGACCCAACAAGTGGTACCGTCATGGCACCGTCTTTGATACTGTGTTAAGTGGTACCATCATGGCACAGTCTTCGAGACTGTGTTAGGCGGTAGTATCGCTAGTCTAGTTGATGGTACCGCCCAGTGGCAGTGTCAGGCGATGGTACCACTTAGACACAGCTTCCCAAGCGGTAGTACCGGCTAGTGTTAGTGTTGCAAGCGGTGGTACCGCCAGGACTCAGGAAACCCGGGATGAGATATTTTTAGGCTCCAAGTTTGAAATCACTTGAAGCCTATAAATACCTCTCTCATCCCTAATTAACAAATACAAGAATTGAGAGTGAAAAAGAAAGAAATGCTACTGTAATCTTGTGTCAACTCCTCTAAAAAATCTAAGTGTTAGAATAGTTTGAGAGATGAGTAAGTGGGGGTGTAAGGGTTATCTTCTAAACCCGGTAAAAGGAGAAAGAGGTGTAAAAGGTGGTTGGTCTTTGCCTATTGAAGGAAGACCAATAGTAGATGCCGGTGGCCTCGACGGAGTGGATGTAAGTCATGACGACTGAACCACTATAAAAATATAGTTTGCATTTTTTTATGCAATTTACCTTTACTGCAAACTTATTTGTTTTACATCCACTACGCTCTTCCGTACGCTTTTAATTTTAAGTTATCTTCCAAAGATTAGTTTTATCGAATGAAATTTCAGAACCAACGTAATTTTACCGCTGTACTAATTCAACCCCCCCCTCTTAGTGCCGACTTATTCCTAACAATAATAGCTCCACCAGGCAGATGTAGGGCAACCTCGCCAACAACTACTATAGTAACTTTTGCTCTATTGCCCATCTTGAGGTCCATCTTATCTCTTGCCAATATCCTAGGTTTTGCCAAAACCTGTAACAAATTACAAATATGATAAGCACTACCAGTATCAAATTCCCATGTGTTATTATAAGAGTCTGATAAATGAAGACTGATCATAAATGTACCTGAAGCTTCTCCAAGCTTCTGTTTTTCCCTCTCTGCAATGTACTCTTTATAGTTCCACTTCCAGTGCATATCTTTACCGTAGTGGAAGCACCGTCCTTTATCCTTTGTTAAGTCTTTCTTAGCAACCTTTACTTTACCCGGTCTGCCCTTGCCCTTACCCTTTTTAAGAGACTTTTCTGCTTTTCCTTTCTTTTTTGTCTCATTAGTATAGAGAATTGGCTTATCTTTCTTGATAATGCTCTCTATCTCTCTCAACTTATTGAGGAGCTTAGGGAGAGTCACCTTCAACTTATTCACAATAAAATTCATTATAAACTATGAAAAGAAATCTAGTAGGAACTTAAGCACAATATCAACACACAAGTTATCCTCTATGACCATTCCTAGACTTATGAGTTTCTTTATCTACTCAATCATCTTTAAGATAGTTCTGAATTGATGTCCCCTCAGTTATCCTAGCGTGGTAGAGGCTCTTGAATATCTTATATCATGGAGTCTCTCCATATTCCTCAAACAATTTACGGACATGTAGGAGAATGAATATGACAACCATGTTTTTAAGTTGTCTCTGTAACTCAGGAGTCATGGAGCCCAATATATAACACTAAGTAAGAGTGGAGTCATCTATGTACTTCATGTAGCGAGCGATCTCATCCTTGATTGCCCCTTCCTTGAGCGTAGGCATCACTATATCAAAGACATATATAATTTTCTCCGCCGTGAGAACAATTCTTAAGTTGCGGAGCCAATCCATATAATTTAGACCAATGAGGCAGTTGACATCAAGTATGTCACGTAAGGGATTTTAAAGCAATATTTTCTAAAAATAAATATCCAACGAAAATAAATAACATGCAAATTTTGTAGAAAAATAAACAAATAAGATATGGACTTCTATCTTAATCCACTCCCACTATTTTCTCGTGAAACATATAGCTCCCTTCGATACGTAAATCTGAGACTCCCGACGGTTCTCTAGTGAAGATCGGGATCCAATCAGCATCTTAATATAATCTCAAGGGACTCAACTAATCACGCTAAGCCTGTAAATGTAAGCAACTCTTATTGACCACAACTTGTGATTACTGTCCTATTCGACCTCCAAACCACCATGGTCTCGAGGGACTCAACCAACCATGATGTTCAGTTAAGTCAATACCATCGTTATAAGATAAGTCGGTTTTGATTATATATCCTTGAGGGACTCGACTAAGTATACTATGTCCTCAGGTCACTGGTGACATCTCTATGTCATAGGAAAGATAGTGAATCACGATATAAGTAAGTCTTGAGGGATTCAACCAACTCAACCTACGTCGAGAATCACTCCCTACCTATAACGATGGAAGGCCATGTAGGTCAATATAATTATCTCATGTTTACCGACTTAATATTATCGAGAGAGGAGATTTTGATTCAGTCTCCTAATATAACATATCACACGCATACATATTTAATATATATCCACATCACATGGAAATATATATACATATCTAGTAGGTGTACAAGCAATCACACATCATATGAGTAATCACACTAGATGATTATTGACTATAGCCTAATGTGATCAGGCTCGAGCCAATGGACCTAATCACTCACATCAAGATCTATGTGTGCAGCGGTGCATTTACATGCCTTGTGATCATCCATCTCATCCTCGTGAGTCCCACTATTACTTTCATGCTCTCGCTGTGCCTCCTCGTGTGATTACAATTTAATCATAGACACGCAAGCCCCATAATAAACAAGAAAAATAGAGACTCGCAAGCCTCAATAATAATAATAATTGCATCACATGTACACACATCACACAATCCATGATCATCCGTCCACATCATATATCACATGTACCCATCATCATGTAAAACTAATAGATAATAATAATAATAATATTATTATTATTATTATTATTAAACTTTTTAATTAATTAATATTTTTTAAAATTTGGGACATGTAGAAATTTTTTTGAATTATGAGTGGTATTTTGATAATTTGGATAGAAAGGATATAATTCGAATTTTTTAAAATTATGAGGGGGCAAATCTATCATTTTTTCAAGAACCCTAATCCCTTTTCCCCCCTGTTGTGTTGCGGCGGCCGTCGCCACCCCGCTAGCGGCGGCCACTATGGGGGGCGGGGGCACCACCTTTGCTCGCGGGTGGCTCACCCATAGGAGGGTGTTGTGCCCGCGGGTGCAGTGCCCACAAGCACTGCGCCTCACAGGCGATGATAGCCCCAACAAGTGGCGTTGCCCTCGCGGGCACTGTGCCTGCGAGTACAGTGCCCCTAGGTGCCACACCTTGCAAGCGTCTCGCCCCAAAGGGTAGGTCGCCCGCGTGCTGCGCTGTCGCTATGGGTGTTGTGCCCTCAAGCAGCGCCTGCGGGCTCCTGACCCTACGCCAACCGTAAGCTTACTACAAGTAGGTCACGACTTACTACTATAGGTAGGCCACCAACTTCATGTGCTTGCATGCAGATTGGCACCGTTGCCATCTACGAGGGCAGCAGTAGTTGCGGCCCTTTCTCGCTTTTGTGTTAATGATTTCGACGTCAAAAGATTTTCTAAAACACAACACATGTAGTTCAAAACTAATCTTTCGCACAAACAACCTGGCTTTGATACCACTGTAGGGAAATCTAGAGGCAACATCACATGCGCAGTGGAAGAACAGAAAATAAAAACCCTAAATTTCTCAAAAAGGTGTTTATCGTCGTTTGTAGATTGGTACACAAAATTCACGAAACTGAAATCCACGCATGAGATAGTTGTGTTACCTAGGGAGATCGTATATCCCTGAATCCCTACAGATCTATATAAGAGGATAAAGGAGGTCAAGTATCCTCTTTTCTAGCGGTGATCCACATAGTAGGGCTGTGACGATGCTCCTCGAATCGCTACCCAAAACTCCACACCTGCTATCTAAGGAGGAAAAGGGGAGAGGAGAATAGAAGGTGGCAACCAAGAAACTTCTAGCCTATGGGTGTTTGATTCCCTCTTATTTATAGATGCCTCTTGTTAACTTAACCCTAATGGATCCTGCCCTATTGGGTATTAGATCTCCATCTAACTATCGAAGCCTCTTAGATTAGTGGATCTCTATCCAATAATCTCTCATTGGTTCTTATTGGATCTCATCCATATGATCTAATAATTTAGGGGCTTATTAGATATCCAATAAGATAAGGGCTCTGGTAGATATCTCATATCCAAACCTCTACTTGTCGTAACGCCTATCATATGTGCGTGACCCTCTAGACCCAAAATCGAGTTGGCCGTGAGTCATACCTGTCAGAATTCTTTCTGACTTAGTAAATTATTATCTTTATAATAATTCACTCAACTCATCGACTGCGGACGTACTAAGCCACTACGCTATAGTCCCCAAACGATACAAGGGAATCCAATCCATTGGACCTATCTATCATCACTTACTATGTATCTATAGTCCTTCATCCATCTAATAACCCAAAGACCGTATACTGGGTATGAGGCATATACAGTTTTTACGCGAGTCTCGCTCTAATCAAATTCTTCTAGCGAACTCTTTCTCTCTTAATCCAAATGACCTTGGCTGGGGATTTATCTGAGCAAAAATACATAGGATATTCCTATCATGACACCGAGAGTGAAGATCCTCTATCGATACTCAATAGTCCTCGTAAGGTTGGCTGTCACTCTTGATGACTGGTTGTGCTAGATCTGGAACTTCCAAGCCTATAAGTCTGATATCAAAGAGTTGAGTACTCATATAAGATATTCTTAGTATCTCAAGTCTAAAGACCAAGTACACCACTAGGACAACGAAATTACTATATGATAATGAGGTATCATTAACCATCCAACATTTCGTGAGCAGATCAATCAGTAAACTCATTCTCCAATGAGCACCTGCATTGTAGCCCTAGTGTCTCAACATGAGCAACTATGACACCAACAATCTCTATCATATGGACAGGTATATAGCACACCAGCCTGTTCGGTTATCTCGATGTCCCTTTCGAGTAATCTATTACCAAGTTTATTTAGGATTATGATGTGATTATGATAATCGATCTCATTATCGTGATCTCATCACAATCTAATTCTCATTGCAAAGATCCATGGACATCACTATATATATATGTATATGTATATGTATATATATATATATATATATATATATATATATATATACATATATATATATTTATACTATAAGCAATATAAAGTGATAAAATACTAAATAATATAATAAGCAAAAAGAGTGCGTGTCATGTCACATGTGTCATCACTCACGTGATTGGCTTACAGAGCACCTATGACTAGTACACATTATATCCAATAATTTACAGTTCCTCTTTTCCGATATACTATTGAGTCAAGGTGCATAAGAAGGAGTTAATTGGGATAGGATCCCATGATTCTTGAGGAATGGGTGAAGTCCATACTCAAGTATTCTCCTTCTTGATTTGATCGAAGAGTTTTAATATTCTTTCCAGTCTATTTTTTACCTCATTCTTATATTTTCTTCATTTCTCAAAGCTTCGGACTTGTACTTCATTAATTATAAATGTTCATATTTAGGAAAATCATCAGTGAATATAATAAAGTATGAATAACCACCTATGGTCTGAGTTGATATAAGATTATATACATCAGTATATATGAGTTGTAGCAATTCAGTAGCTCTCTTTTCAGTTCCACTAAATGGAGAGTTGATCAATTTCTCTTGAAGACAAGTCTCACAAGTTGCATATGATTCATAATTAAATGAATTTAAGTATCCATCTTTTAGCAATCTTTTAATTCTTCTCTCATATATATGACCTGGCCTACAATGCCACAGGGATACGTTGTTCATCTCATCTCGCTTCCTCTTTGACACACTAACATTTATGACATGTAAAGAAACATCTAATATAAACAAACCATTATTTAAGGTTCCCTTACTGATGATCTCATCATCCAAAATCAATGAACAACTATTGTTCTAAAAAACAAACGTATATTCATTATTTGTCATATAAGAAATGAAAATAATATTATTGATGATCGAAGGAACGAAGAAGCATGCATCTAATACAAAAATAGCTTCACCGAGAAAATGTAGGGTGACCTTGCTAACAGCAACAATAGCAACCTTTGCATCATTCTTCATCCTTAGTTCCACCTCGTCTCTCTCCAATCTCCTAGGTCTTGCCAGAACCTATAACAAATTACAAATATGAGATGTACTATCGATATCTAATATCTATGCATTATCATAACTATCTAATGAATGAAGATTAATCATGAATATATTTGAAGTTTCTCCAAGCTTCTGTTTTACTATTTTTGTAAGGTATTACTATAGTTCTTCTTCGAGTACTTGTCTTTCACATAGTGGAAGTACTAGCCTTTGTCCTTCACTAGGTCTATTTTAACAACCTTTGTCTTACCTGGTTTACCCTTGCTTTTGCCTTTCTTAAGGGACTTCTTCGTCTTCCTTTTCTTTTTGGTCTCACTAACATAGAAAACTAGTTTCTTATTTTTTATAGAGCTCAAGGAGAGTCACCTTAAGCTTATTTATATTAAAATTCATTATGAACTGAGAAAAAAATATAGGAGGGACTAAAGTATGAGATCCACATACAGGTTAGCCTTTAAGACTATTTTGAGACCCATGAGTTTCTCAATCCACTCGATCATTATAAGAACATCATTTTGAACTGATACCTCCTCAGTTATCCTTGCATAGAAGAGACTCTTTGATATCTCATATCATTGAGTCATTCCCTCTTTCTCAAATAATTTACAAAGATGAAGGAAGATGGATCTAGCATCCATCTTTTTATGTTGTCTCTGCAACTCGGGAGTCATAAAAGCTAATATGTAATATTGAGCTAGAGTGGAATTATTTTCATACTTCATGAAACGAGCAATCTCTTCCTCACTCGCCCCTTCCCTAGGGTTGAGCATTATCTCGTCAAGGACATATCAATTTTCTCTGTCGTGGGAATAATTCTTAGGTTGCAAAACCAATCCATGGTAGTTTGGACTAGTGAGATAGGTGACATCAAATATGACACATAAGGGGTTTGCAAGTGATATTTTTATGAAAATTAAAGATGTAGTAGAAAATTAATTACATGTAGACTTTTAGATTTTAAAAAAAAATTAATATATGGACTTTTATCTTAATAGGCTCCCACTATTTTCTCGCGAAATATGCGACACCCTCTGGCATGTAAATAAAAAATCTCTAATAGTTTTCTAGTGGGGATCAAGATCCAATTGGTGCTTTAGCACGATCTCAAAGGACTTACCAATCATACTAGGCCTAAAAAATGGGCAATTATTGCTGGTCACTACTCCTTATGATTCATGTTCTGTTTGGCCTTCAAACTATTATAACCTTGAGGGACTCGACCAACCATAATGTTCAATTAAGTCAATACCGTCATTACAAAATGAGCTTGATTTGATGATATGCCTCTTGGATATGTTCTAAGTGGGGGTTGCAATAACATCTTCCATCTTGAACCATCTCATCCATGACTTATAGTGATAAAAATTCCATCATATTTGTAAAATTACAAATGTCGATGAGGGCGATGAGCCATCATGAGGGGCTGAGAGACCTACCCTCATCAAGCCCTATGAGGAGGCTTAGCGGGTGGATGGCCATAGTTGTTGGTGCTATGATGGTGGCTCATGTTATTACTCTTCTTCTTGTTGATGCTCTCGAGAGCACTCCTCATGTCGACTCGCCCCCCTCCCCAAGAGTGAGGGGAGTTGGCCCTTCTCAAATACTCCCCCTTGGTTAAAGTCAAGGGATCCTAATCTAAGGTCGATTATATTTTCTTTCCTTGTTTACACTGGCTTAGGGGCGACGAGGGAGCTAGAGGGGCCAAGGGGCACTTGTGGCTAATTCGGGGGTTAGAAGACCTTGTACCCTTGGGTACAGAGACACAATGCTCTTGTCCAACTTCCTCCTCTCTTTACAATTATGAGGAGAGGCACAAGACAACTATCTTGGTCATCATTCCATATAAAAAAATTGCTTAAAGGATGCTACCCTCGAGATCCATATATGCAAAAGGAAGAAAAGTTAATCTTAATCGATAGGACAAAAAAGATATGGGTCTTTGACACCTCAACCCGAGACATAGGATTGAGGTCTTTTGCAACAAGCCACTACTCACTCATTTGGAGGATAGTGATAGAATTAGATAGTTATGTGCAAGGATAATTCTAAGGAATTGCTCCTTCGACCCATGCAACCTCAAAGTGGTATTGGAGAATGTTCGGGTGGACTAATTCAGGCTGATGGACCACCCATTCCTTGAAGAAGCATAAAAAAAATCTTTTTTGCCAACCTTTAGTAGTGGTTGGAGCCCTTGGACTCCACAACCAAGGTAAGCGGAGTGAAAATAAATCAAACCCTTGAGGCATATATTATAGCACACAAACAATAGAGGTTAACGCTGAGGTAATGTGAAGCCTTCTTCACTCTCCAATAGATGTCACAAGAAAGCGCTACGAGTTCGATGCCATCTAAATAGGTGAGAACTTTCAAAAATAAAAAAAACTTAATAAAGAAAGGATGGAGGAAGAAGTAAAGTCCCACCTCTAGTGCATTTGTGCAAGTGCAAAAATGATGACCAAACTCATAAGGTCGATCACCTAGGTAGGCAACAATTGGCTTGAACTTGGTCGGTATGTGATAGATCTCCCAGATGATATGTAGGTCGGAGGTTGACACTAACAAGTCCAAGTTACATGACTCCACCATAGGTTGCAGGGCCTACCACTTTAGGGATTCACTCCCATGAGGGCAACCTCCATCGAAGCAGTCAATTGGACTCATCCAAAGGAAGAACATCACACAGTCGACACTCAGGGTGATGATGGAATCGATGACCCATCCAAGTCTTGTAAGTCACCATGATAGGTGGAGAATAACATCCCAAACTTCAATGGATATTGTTAAGGAAGTCAAATGCTGAAGGTCGAGTGCTTTGAGTTGTAGGCAGAGGTGAAGGACATAGAATGCTTGGTTCACAATTTATAATAGTCAAGGGTGACACTTCCTTTGCCTCGAGCACTCATTCAACTCATGGGCACTTCTAGAGAAGGGGCGACATGATGCAATCCATGCAATGATAGGACACGTGGCTTAATCTTGGTGATCAAGGGGTTATTCAAATTATCATCATAATCTTGCTGAATCGACCATGATCTATGCAAAGCGTCGGATCCAACCATGCTAGCCCGATTGTATGCCTTTAACATGTTCATCCCATGTACCATCACGTGAGGCCATGTCGACCTATTAAGTGCCAACCTATGAGGTTGTGTCAGCCCATCAAGCACCACTATTCAATGCTAAATTAGCTCATGAAGTACTAACGAATAAAGTCTAAACAACCAATTGATGCTTCTCGACCTGACTTTACTGCATTGTGTAGCCCGAGAAAAGGGGAGAGCATGTGTTAGGGATGGAATGACATGGTTGACATCTCAACACTAGGTTATTATTGACTTAGTTAGAATTGCCTAAGTCATGAGACACTCTTGTGTTATTTATATGTAAAGAGTCAACATAGAAGCAACCTCATATAGGTCCCAAAGTATCTATAAATAAAAGTTAATTAACTCAAGCAAACAAATAAAGGATAAGTCGCAATGTTTTATAAAAGAAAATAGTTATATAAATAATTCAACAAACACTTATTATTCAAGAGAGAAAAGAGATAAAGAGGGGAAAAAAATTAGAAAGTAAATGAATAGTCAAAAGTCCACAAATGGCTACTCATCAAGTGTCGAGTGTCTTGGCAAGTTTTCAAAAGCTTTACATATAAATTTGTTAATCTAATTAATGCCCAATTCTACTCTAAAGCTTTATCCAACCTTTGTTGAATCTCAGATTTTAATGATGAAACTAATTGATAGTATTTATTTGATTTGTATTTTGAATGATGCAGGAAGCTTTGATCAGGGAGAGACAATTGAAGTAGGAAGAATCATGTTGGGCTGGAGTGGAATATATCAGAAGATTGGACGTCGAGTCGGAGGATCGATCGACGTGTCGGCAGAAGACTTCGGGTCGAGAATTCGGACATCAGGCCAAGAAGAGTAGAAATTACACTAAGAAAAACGAAGTTGCATAGATCAACTAATCGATTAGGCAATAGGCTGCAAGAAAGGACGATGCGCCGAAGAATTGGATGAAGCATCGAACCAATGACATGACCGGACAACATTTGATGAGCTTTATAATAAATGTCTAGATCAAAGTAGGTTTTAGGTCTAATTGAGTCAGTATTGGGGTGAAACAGTGCCAACTCAATTAGGGGCTAATTGGGCCTAAATTGCAAGTGATTGGTCTCATTGGGAGGCCCATTCAATGATTTAAATGTTGAGCCAAGCGGTGGCATCGCCAGAATTGGCGGTAGAACCGCTTGTGAGTTGGAAAACTCGAAAAACTTGGTTTTTGAGGTTGTTAGGCAGTGGTACCGCCATACTGGGTGATGGTACCTATTGGAAAATCTTATGGGTGACATCACATGCGCAGCGGAAGAACAAGAAAACAAAATCCCCTATTCCCAAAGAGATGTTCGTCGTCGTGCGAAGATTGGTGCGCAAAATATCCATGAAACAAACTGCATATAGAATAGATTGTGTTACCTAGGAAGATCGTATATCCCTGTTTCCTTACAGATCTCTAGGAGAGGGTGAAGGATGTCAAGCGTCCTCCTCTCTAGCGGTGATCCACACAGCAGGGCTGCGACGATGCTCCTCAAAACTCCAGGCCTACTCTGAGGTGGAGAGGGGGGGAGAATAGGAGAGGCAAGCAAAGGCTCTAGCCTATGAGGCTCTGAATCCCTTCTATTTATAGAGGCCCCTGTCAAACCCTAATGGATCCTCCCCTAGTGGGTATTGGATCTGCATCCAATTACCCAAGCCTTTTAGATTAGTGGATCACTATCCAATAATCTCTCATGGGCTCTTATTGGATCTCGTCCATGGGATCCAATAATTCAGGGGCTTATTGGATATCCAATAAGATAGGGGCTCCGGAGGATATCTCATATCCGAACCTCTACTCATCGCAATGCCTATCATATGTGTGCAACCCTCTAGGCCCAATATCGAGCTGGCCGTGAGCCGTAGTTGTCAGAACTCCTTCTAGCTTAGTGAACTATTATCTCTACAATAATTCACTCGACTCATCGACTACGGACATACTAGGCCACTACGCCGTAGTCGTCAGACGATACAGGGGAATCCAATCCATTGGACATGTTTGTCCTCAGTTACCGTGTACCTATAGTCTCTCATCCATCTAATATCTCAGAGTCCGTATATCGGGCATGGTGTTGTCAGACCCATATGGTTTCTACTCGAGTCTCGCTCTAATCGGATTCTCCCGGAGAACTCTTTCTCTCTTAATCTGAATGACCCTGGCCAGGGATTTGTTTGAGCAAGAACACATGGGATATTCCTTTCATGACGTCGAGAGTAGATGATACTCTATCGACACTCAATAGCCCTCATAAGGTCGATTGCCACTCCCAATGACCAACTGTACTAGATCTGGGACATCTAAACCTATAAGTCTGGTATTAAAGAGTGGAGCACTCATACAGGACATCCTTGGTGTCTCAAGTCTAAGGATCAGATACACCACTAGGACTACGGAATCACTGTCTGACAATAAGGCATCATCAACCATCCAGTATTCCGTAAGCGGATCAATCAGTGAACTCATTCTCTAATGAGCACATTTACTATATCCCTAGTGTCCCCACACAAGCAGCTATGAGACCAGCTGTATCCATCATATGGATGGGTATACAGCACACTAGTCTATCCGGTTATCACGATGTCCCTCTCGAGTAATATACGACCGGGATTATTTAGGATATGTGTTTAAAGGTGAATCGGTCTCATTATCGTGATCTCATCACGATCTGATTCCCATTGCACAGATCCAAGGACATTACAATATATACATGCATATACAGAATAGACAATATAAAGTGATAAAAGCCAAAATATAATAAGCAAAAAGATTCGGTGTCAAGTCACACATGCCATCACTCACGTGATTGGCTTGTTGGGCACCTATGACTAACAATCTCCCACTTGACCTAAAGTCAATCACCTATGTGTCTGATCCCCATCAGACTCTTGTGATGCTCAAAGATAATCTGAGATAACGGCTTTGTCAGTGGATCTGCAATGTTATCTTCGGATGGAACTCTTTCCACTACTACATCTCCTCAGAACACTTTTGATGAGAACCAGGTTCCCTTATTTCAGTAATCGCCCTATTGTTGTCGCAATATAAGAAATCATCTCCTCGCTACTTAGCTCGACTCCTAGATCTGTGATGAACTTTTTCATCCAGACTCCCTCCTTTGCTGCATCTGCTGCAGCAATATACTCTGCCTCTATGGTCGAGTCAGCAGTAGTATCTTTCTTGGAACTCTTCCAGTACATTGCTCCTTCATTCAAGGTGTACACATACCTCGAATTCGACTTGGGATTATCGATATCAGACTAAAAACTTGAGTCTGTGTAGCCTTCAATCTTAAGACTACTATCTTCATATACTAGTAAAAGATTCTTAGTCCTTCTCGAGTACTTAAGGATACACTTTACTGCTTTTCGATGCTCCAAGCCTGGATCTGCTTGATACCTGCTCGTGACACTCAGAGCATGCACTATATCAAGCCTAGTACATAGCATGACATACATGATAGACCCTATCGCCGAGGCATAAGGTATCATATCCATGTTCGACCTTTCTTCTAGAGTCTTTGGGGACATACTCCTAGAAAGCGATATCCCATGCCTCATCGATATGAGTCCTCTCTTGGAATTTTCCATACCAATCCTTTTGACAATGGTTTCTATGTACCTGGACTGGGACAAGCCAACATCCTCTTGGATCTATCTCTATAGATCTGAATCCCCAAGATATAGGATGATTCTCCTAAGTCCTTCATGGAGAAGTGTCTAGATAACCAAGCCTTTACTGTGGATAGCATTCCTACGTCATTCCCAATGATCAAGATGTCATTCACATATGACACCAAAAAGGTGATAGCGCTCCCACTTACCTTCTTATACACACAAGGCTTATCTTTGTACTTAATGAAGTCATAAGATTTGATTGCCTCATCAAATCTTATGTTCCAACTTCGGGAAGCTTGCTTTAGTCCATAAATGGATCTAAGCAACTTGCACACCTTATTTGGGCAGTCCTTAGACACGAATCCCTTATGTTGTATCATATATACCTCCTCATCGAGGTTCCCATTGAAGAATGCAGTTTTCACATCCATTTGCTAGATCTTATAATCATAGTGTCCTATAATAGCCAATAGAATTCGAATGGATTTTAGCATTGCTACGGGTGAGAAGGTTTCGTCATAGTCAACACCTTGCCTTTGACGATACCCCTTAGCCACTAGCCTTGCTTTATAGGTCTCTACCTTTCCATCTACTCCGATATTTTTCTTAAAGATCCACTTGCAACCGATGGGTATAATACATTCAAGCACATCAACTAGGTATCAAATCTTGTTGGAATATATAGAATCCATCTTAGAATTCATGGCTTCTTGCCACTTCCCGGAGTCTACTCATAATAGCCTCCTCGTAGGTTTGAGGATCAATATCCTCAACATCCTCTCCTCTAATATATCTCATATCTCTCAGGAGGATGGGATACTCTGCCAGACCTATATAAAGTTGAAACTTGTGTATTAGGTACCTGAATAGACTCGGGCTGTAGAGTAGTGCTTGAGCTTGGTTCTCCAACCTCGCTCAACTCTATCATGCTCCCACTATCTCTGCCAAGAATGTGTTCCTTCTCAAGGAACACTGCTCTTTTGGCTACAAAGACCTTTTGGTCCTCGAAATGATAGAAATAATACCCACAAGTTTCCTTGGGGTATCTCACAAATTTACATCGCTTTGTCCTCGATTCTAACTTATCGAGGTTATGTCTTTTAATGTGGGCAGGGCAACCCCAAATCTTAACAACTTTAAGATCGGGTTTCTTCCCTTTCCATATCTCATATGGTGTAGACACCACCATCTTAGTTGGAACTCTATTCAGAAGGTAAGCTATGGTCTCTAGGGCATATCCCCAGAATGAGATAGGTAGGTCAGCGAAACTCATCATGGACCATACCATGTCTAACAGCGTACGATTTCTCCTTTCAGACACACCATTGAGCTAAGGTGTATAAGGAGGTGTCCATTGGGATAATATCCCATGGTCCTTGAGGAACTGAGTAAACTCTATACTTAAGTACTCACCTCCTCGATCTGATCGAAGAGTTTTGATACTCTTTCTAGTGTGGTTCTCTACCTCATTCTTATACTCTCTAAATTTCTCATAGGCCTCGGATTTGTATTTCATTAAGTACACATATCCATACCTTGAGAAATCATCAGTAAAGGTAATGAAGTAGGAGTAACCACCAATGGCATGAGTTGACATGGATCCACATACATCACTATGTATAAGTTCCAACAGCTCAGTAGCTCTCTCTCTAGTTCCACTAAATGGAGAGTTGGCCAGTTTTCTATGAAGGCAAGGCTCGCAAGTTACATATGACTCATAGTCGAATGGATCTAGATATCCATCATTAGCAACTTTTGAATCCTTTCTTCATGGATGTGATCTAGCCTACAATGTCATATGTATGCATTGTTCATCTCATCTCGTTTCCTCTTGGACATACTTACATTCATGATATGTGGAGTAGTGTCTAACATAAATAAACTATTTTGCAATGTCCCTTTCGTGATGATCTCATCATCTAATAATATCGAACAACCATTGTTCTCAAAAATTAATTTATATCCACTAACTATCAAACATGAAATGGAGATAATGTTTTTGATAATAGAAGGAACAAAATAACATGCATCTAATGCAATAAAAGCTCCACCAGGTAGATGTAGGGCGACCTCGCCAATGGCTACTACAACAACTTTTGCTCCATTGCCCATCTTGAGGTCAATCTCGCCTCTCTCTAGTCTCCTAGGCCTTGCTAGAACCTGCAACGAATTGTATATATGATAAGCACTACTGGTATCCAATACCCATGTGTTATCATAAGAGTTTGACAAATGGAGACTGATCATGAATGTACCTGAAACTTCACCAAGCTTCTGTTTTGCCTTTTCTGCAAGGTACTCTTTGTAGTTCCTCTTCCAGTGCCTATCTTTGCTATAGTGGAAGTATTGGCCTTTGTTCTTTGCTGGGTCTTTCTTAGCAACCTTTGCTTTTCTTGGTCTGCCCTTGCCCTTTCCCTTCTTAAGGGACTTTTCTATTTTCCTTTTCTTTCTGGTCTCACCAGTGTAGAGAACTGACTTCTCTTTTCTAATAATACTCTCTGCCTCCCTCAACATATTGAGGAGCTTTGGGAGAGTCACCTCAAGCTTGTTCATATTAAAATTCATTATGAACTGTGAAAAGGAATCTGGTAAGGATTGAAGCACAATGTCCACACATAAGTTATCCTGTAGGACCATTCCTAGACCTATGAGTTTCTCCATCCACTCAATCATCTTTAAGACATGGTTCTGAATCGGTGTCCCCTCAGTCATCCTAGTGTGGAAGAGGCTCTTAGATATCTCATATCGCTGAGTCATTCCCTATTCCTCAAACAATTTACGGACATGTAGGAGAATGGATCTAGCATCTATCTTTTCATGTTGTCTATGTAACTTAGGAGTCATAGAGCCCAACATATAGCACTGAGTAAGAGTGGAGTCATCAATGTACTTCATGTAGCGAGTGATCTCATCCTTGCTTGCCCTTCCTCAAGCGTAGGCATTACTGTATCAAGGACATGCGTGATTTTCTCCACCATGAGAACAGTTCTCAAGTTGCGGAGCCAATCCGTATAATTTGGACCAGTGAGGCAGTTGACATCAAGTATGCCATGTAAGGGATTTCAAAGCGACATTTTCTGAAAATAAAGATGCAGCAGGAATGAATAACATGTAGATTTTGTAAGAAATAAATAATCAAGATATGGACTTCTATCTTAATATGCTCCCACTATTTTATTAGCAAGTCACGCGACATTGAAACGGAAGTCTCCGACAAACTTCTAGTGGAGATCAGGATCCAATCGGCGTCTTAGTGTAACCTCGAGGGACTCGACCAATCACACTAAACCCAAAAGGTAGACAACTCTTGTCGATCACAACTCTTTGTGATTCCCATCCTATTCGACCTCCGAATCACCATGGTCTCGAGGGACTCGACCAACTATGATGTTCAGTTAAGTCAACACCTTCGTTACAAGATGAGTCTGATTTGATGATATACCCTAGAGGGACTCGACCAAGCATACCATGTCCCCAGGTCACCGGTGACATCTCTATGTTATAAGCAAGATAGCGAATCGCGATATAGGTGAACCTCGAGGGACTCGACTAACTCAACCTACACCGAAAATCGGTTCCTACCCATAATGATGGAAGGCCACGTGGGTCAATCTAATTGTCTCACGTTTACCGACTTAATATTATCGAGAGAGATGTTTCTATGATTTGGTCTCCTAATATGACATGTCACACATATACATATTTAATATATATCTATATCGCATGCAAATATATATACATATCTAGTATGTGTATAAGTAATCACACCAGATGATCATGGACCATAACTTAATGTGATCAGGCTCGAGCCAGTAGGCCTAATCACTCACATCAAGATCTATGTGTGCAATGGTACATCTCCATGCCCTGTGATCATCCATCTTGTCCTTGTTGGTTCCGTCGACATCTTGATGCATCTTCATGCATCACAATCGTCCATCTCATGGGTCCCGCTATCCCATCCACGCTCCCGCTACGCCTTCTCATGTGATTACAACTTAATCATAGACACGTAGGCCCGACAATAAACGAGAAATATAATGGAGGCTCGCAGGCCCCAATAATAATAATCACAAATACACACATCACACGGTCCATGATCATCCGTCCACACATCAAACTAAATCTTTTAATTAATTAATATTTTCTTAAATCAAGGACAAGAAATTTTCTAAATTCTAAGGGGTATTTTTATAATTTGATCAAATCACAGAAATTAGAATTTCTCAAATTCTCAAGGGCAAAATTATCTTTTATCCAGAAAACCCTAATGCCCTTCTCCCTCTCCCCTGCTTCTATCGCCGCCGCCACCTTACCGGCGGCGACCTTTGCGGTGGGGGGTGGGGGCGCTACCCTTGCCTGCAGGCGGTGCCTCCCCTGTGGTTGGGAGACGCCACGAGCGGTTCTGCCCGCGGGGGCTGCACCCGCAGCCACTGCCCTTGCTGGCTGCTTGCCCATGGGCAAGCGCCGCTTCTGGCACTGTGCGTGCAGGCAGCACCCGCAAATGTCACTGCCTGTGCGCCGCATGCGGCTCTTCCTGCGGGCGATCGGCCGCCTGCGGCTACGACTGCACGTAGCAACAGTTGCCGCGCGCAAGCAGCCTGCTTGCAAGCTCGCCTGCCCTTATGGGCGCTGTGGCCACAAGCAGCGCCCGCGGGTTGCTAACCCCACCAGCCTCAAGCTTGCTGCATGCAGGCCGCCAGCTAGTTACTGTAGGTGCAGTGTCTGCGCATACACCGGTGCTGTGCTGCTTGCAGTTGCATGCACGTAGATCGAGGGCAATAATAATTACTGCCCTTTCTCGCTTTTGTGTCAACGATTTTGACGTCAAAAGTTTTTCCAAAACACAACACACGTAGTTCAAAACCAATCTATCGCACGAACAACCTGGCTCTAATACCACTATTGGGAGATCTTAGGGGCGACATCACATGCGCAGCGAAAAAATAAGAAAACAAAATCCCATATTCCTAAAGAGATATTAGTCGTCATGCGAAGATTGGTGCGCAAAAAATCCGAAAACAAACTACATATAGAATAGATTATGTTACCTAGGGAGATCGTATATCCCTGTTTCCTTGTAGATCTCTAGGAGAGGGTGAAGGATATCAAGCGTCCTCCTCTCTAGAAGTGATCCACATAGTAGGGTTACGACGACGCTCCTCAAAACTCTAGGCCTACTCTGAGGTGGAGAGGGGGGGGGGGGGGGGAGAATAGGAGAGGCAAGCAAAGGCTCTAGCCTATGAGGCTCTGAATCCCTCCTATTTATAGAGGCCCCCTGTCAAACCCTAATGGATCCTCCCCTAGTGGGTATTGGATCTGCATCCAATTACCCAAGCCTTTTAGATTAGTGGATCTCTATCCAATAATCTCTCATGAGCTCTTATTGGATCTCGTTCATGAGATCCAATAATTCAGGGGCTTATTGGATATCCAATAAGATAGGGGCTCCGGCGGATATCTCATATTCGAACCTCTACTCATCGCAATGCCTACCATATGTGTGTGACCCTCTAAAGCTGGCCATGAGTCATAGCTATCAGAACTCCTTCTAGCTCAGTGAATTATTATCTCTATAATAATTCACTCGACTCATCGACTACGAACGTACTAGGCCACTACGCCGTAGTCCCCAGACGATACAGGGGAATCCAATCCATTGGACCTGTCTGTCCTCAGTTACCGTGTACTTATAGTCTCTCATCTATCTAATATCCCAAAGACCGTATATCGGGCATGGTGCCGTCGGACCCATATGGTTTCTACTCGAGTCTCGCTCTAATCGGATTCTCCCGGAGAACTCTTTCTCTCTCAATCCGAATGACCCTGGCCAGGGATTTGTCTGAGCAAGAACACATGGGATATTCCTCTCATGACGTCGAGAGTGGATGATCCTCTATCGACACTCAATAGCTCTTGTAAGGTCGATTGTCACTCCCAATGACCAATTATACTAGATCTGGGACATCCAAACCTATAACTATGGTATCAAAGAGTGGAGCACTCATACAGGACATCCTTGGTGTCTCAAGTCTAAGGATCAGATACATCACTAGGACTACGGAATCACTGTTTGACAATAAGGTATCATCAACCATCCAGTATTCCGTAAGCGGATCAATCAGTGAACTCATTCTCCAATGAGTACCTTTATTGTATCCCTAGTGTCCCAACACAAGCAGGTATGAGACCAGCTGCATCCATCATATGGACGGGTATACAGTACACTAGTATGTCCGGTTATCACGATGTCCCTCTTGAGTAACATATGATCGGGATTATTTAGGATCTATGTTTAAAGGTGAATCGGTCTCATTATCGTGATCTCATCACGATCCGATTCTCATTGCACAGATCCAAGGACATCACAATATATACATGCATATATGCAATAGACAATATAAAGTGATAAAAGCCAAAATATAATAAGCAAAAAGATTCAGTGTCAAGTCACACATATCATCACTCACGTGATTGGCTTGCTGGGCACCTATGACTAGCAGTAGCATCCAGTGTCAGGCTATAGGCGGTGGTATCGCCCAATGCAGGCGGTGGTACCGCCCGTACCCTGAAATCTCAAGGATTTGAATTTTAGGCTTCAAATTTGAATATATTAGGGGCCTATAAATACCCTACTCTTTCCTGCTTAGGATAACAAGAATTGGGTAGAAAAGAGGAAAGAATCCTTGACGAAAAAGAGTTGAAAAAGCTTGAAAAGTGTTGAGTGTTCCCCTCCACCTCTTAGAGTTTAGAGTTCATTCTAAGAGAGGTGTGAAACTTGTAAAGGTTCTCTCCTGAGCCTGTCAAAAAAAGAATAGAGTTGTAAAGAGATGGTTGGTCTTTGCCTATTGAAGGAAGACCGATAGTGGATGCTGGTGGCCTCGACGGAGGAGGAATCGGGAGTAGATATATCACGACGACCGAACCACTATAAAATCCGATTTGCATTTATTTTGAGCAAATTACTTTGATAGCAAACTTCCTCCTTACTTCACTTTCAAAATTAAGCATTTCCAAAATAGATTTAATGGAAATGAAAGATTTTCGAAATCGATGTTTTTACTACTGTACTAATTCACCCCCCTCCCCCGCCCCCTTCTTAGTGTCAACTCATTCCTAACAACCTTATGCCACCTGGGTAATTCTAAGATGCTAAGATGGCTGATATTTTACTCCATACACATAGCCTATAGAAAATAAGTTATGACACATAAAACTTAGGTCATTTTGAGGATAATTTTATCCATTCCAATGAGTGGCCACTTGCAACTTTGCAAACCATTCCTTCTAGCTTACAATTTTCAAGTACAAATATATAAAATTAAGATAGAACATGTTGCGAAATGACTCATGATCTATTAACGATAGTGTAGTGAATGTATGGTGAATAGTCTATTGGTGAACATATTCCAAGCATGTAATATTCATTCATGATATTTTCTCACACTTAAACTATCAATGTTCTCATCGATATTCACTAGTAGGTTTTGATGATTTTTTTTTCATATCATAGGGCATCTTGAGGCTCCCAACTAACTTATGTTTTAAGAAGTTTTCACCAATTCACCGAATATTCGATTTGTTCCACTCTATTAGGTTGTTTCATTTTATAATGCATTAAAATAAATTCAACTTGCTTTTCATAAGAGATTCTATTAGGGGATAATCGATTTGAAATATTCTTGATTTTGCATATCTAAGTGGTAGGTTTTCAAGTTGTTCGCATAGAATATATTATGAATTTTGAGCTATATCAAAAGCTATAACTTATAGAAAACATTATAGACTCTACTAATAATTAAAAATGTCTTTTCATACTTAATAATTAAGATGAATTTTCATACTCATGCATTTTTCGCCTAAGAAACTAGAGTGATATTAATTGGAGCTTCACCAGTACCAGTACCAAGTCATCGACGTTGAACTCTTATAATTACCTTCCTAAATCAACTAACTTTTTCATGCTTTCATCATCTTATCGAGAACGCCTCAGCTTAGATGATAAAATTCATATGATCTCTATAAAAATAGCACAATATATTTTTTTTATAGAGATTTAGCTCGAATTGGTAAAGTTTAACTTGAGACTAACTCGGAGAAAAAACTCAATTGGATAAAAATTAGTTTTCACCTTATATAGTCAAAAAAAATAACTTTAAAAAATATTTTTAAAAATATTTTATTAAAAAATAAAAAACACTCGGTGTTTTTTTTCTGTTTTGGGGGACACCACATCAAGTATTTTTAAACTTAAGCATTTATCCTCCAAGTAATTTATTTTTAAATTAAAGAATAAAAAAATACTTGTTCAACCTTATACTGTGAAGAATTGTCATGTTCAAAATAAATAATATGCTGAGAATAAGATAACAATAAACTATCATGCTTCTCATTAGTTAAAACATAGCTTGTGAAACGAGTGCAGAAAGAAATTGGATAGAAATTAAGATTTGAGAAGATAGAAGAGAGAGAAGAGATTAAAAGAGAAACATAAGCAGTATCTCACCCTCGCTTTTTATATTTGCGCTCTATCTCTTTCTTGACTTGGGATGTGGTGAATAGGCCATAATCCATTTATAGATCTAATCCATAAAGTCATAATCTTAATGAAATAATGACTCTTACTCCAATTTAAATTTTTACTTAAATTTTAATTAGATTTTAATTATAAGCTCTCACAGTACAAGCCTAAAGGAGCATGATATCAATATCAATAATGGACCAAATCTCCATACATACATATATACATATATACATATATATATATATGTACATATATATATATATATATATGTATATATATATATATATGTATATATATATATATATGTATGTATATATATATATATATGTATGTATATATATATATATGTATATATATATATATATATATATATATATGTACATATATATATACATCTAAACGCACCATCGTAAATAAAGGTTTCTGTCGTTGCCAAGACTTCACATTTGATAGAGTGGAAATGAACCGTAAAGGGAGTAGGAACTGATTTCTCCGCAGCCAAAGGACTATACCCTGAGATCACCACATTGCTTATCGACTCCACACGGCAATAAAAAGCAAATGGATTTTGCCTTGGATCCCATTGAGACATGCAGGTTGTCGACAGACGACACGTGCCCTTTGAGATTTAGGTAAAATGCCATTGTGCGTGAGATGATGCAGTCGCTTTAAGATTAATGAAGTATAAACTCGATCACGCCTCATCTCTTTATCGTTGTTTAATGAGTTCATCGGATGAGGAAGAGAAAAGGAGATAAGTTTACATTGCCCGGATTGGTTGACTTTCCATGTGAAATGTGAACGGCAGCCGTTGAAGTCGGATGACTTTTCAACTCACGTGACATCCGACGCAGATCACCAACACGGGAAGCCCAAGGAAAGTTCCACGTCATCCCCGAGTTTAAATACTCCTCCTCACCAACTCTCACTACTACGTATACAAATCCCCCTGTAATCCACCATTAGGCATAGGTCGATTCCGTGGATTGTTTCTCCGCCCACTTACGACAGACCCGTCTGTCGCAGCGTCGAAGCCCGTGCGGGACCCGCATGCGGGGGGCCATCGTATTCTCCAGTGACCGGACACGTAGTTTAAGAGGTAAGCCGGACGGGTAGAGAGTTGCTTTCTTAATCTCCATCATTAACCTCTACGCCACCTTATGTGTTTAACAGTTCACACGCTGGGCGATTATTTCTCGGCACGTTCGAAGTCACCCAACCCACTACCGCGCTTGTGGTAGATGAATATTCATGGGACCCACGTAATTATGCAATCAAATGACACGTAAATTAACAGGGAAACGATAACCGATGTATGACAAGTATTTCGAAGCTGGAACTCCCGACCCCTCCGCTTGAAGTCAAACTCCTGGCGCAAGAAAATTTAACGGCGGCAGTCAACGGCGATTAGGCAGCCACCCTCACGCCTGCCTTTCGAGGTCTCGTTTTAAAACCCTGGCGGTGTAGCAAACATAGCTCTCACACCATCCATTTCTCCCACCACCATGGCCACGCTCCTCTTTCTTTCCCTCGTCTTGTCAGTCTTTGCCATGGCAAGCGCCGCCGCCCCCCTCCAAGGCGCCTCCAGGGACCGCACCGCCCTCCTCTCCTTCGCCTCCGCCATCTCGTCCGACCCCAGCGGCGCGCTTGCAGGCTGGGTCTCCCTCGGCTCCGACGCGTGCAACTGGACCGGAGTCACGTGCCACCGCCTCAAGAAGCGCGTGGTGCAACTGGACCTCAGCGGAAGGGGCCTCCGCGGGGTCATCTCGCCGGCGATCGGCAACCTCTCGTTCCTCGTGGTGCTCGACCTCTCGGGGAATTCCCTTTCCGGGACCATTCCGTCGGAGATCGGATGCCTCTCTCGCCTGCAGCAGTTGAGCCTGTCGAAGAACTTCCTCGTCGGGTCCATTCCCGTCGAGCTTGGGTTCCTCCGCCAGTTGATATATCTCGACTTGGACAGTAACCGGCTCTCCGGCCGCTCGCCGAGGACCCTCTTCTGCAACTGCACCTCGTTGCAGTACGTGGATCTCTCGAACAACTCTCTCTCCGGGAAAATCCCTCTGGCCGATGAATGCCGGCTCCCCGACCTGAGATTCCTCCTCCTGTGGTCCAACAACTTCGAGGGACCGATCCCGACCGCTTTATCCAACTCTTCCATGCTTGCATGGATCGACTTCGAGTCCAATTACCTGAGTGGAGCGCTGCCATCTACCATTTTCGATAAGATGCCGTTCCTCCAGTTCCTGTATCTGTCATACAATAACCTGTCAAGCCATGACGCCACCACTGACCTCACTCCCTTCTTTGCTTCCTTGAGGAACTGCTCCCACTTACAGGAGCTTGAGCTCGCCGGAAACAACCTGGGAGGCCACATACCACCGCTCATTGGTGATATCTCAATCAATCTCGTTCAACTTCACCTCGATGATAACGCCATCTCCGGTCCAATCCCTCCCAACATATCGAATCTAGTCAACTTGACCTACTTGAACCTGTCCTACAACTACTTGAATGGTTCCATACCGCCGGACTTATCTCGGTTGAGGAAGCTAGAGAGAGTGTACTTGTCCAACAACTTGCTCTCTGGTGACATCCCACCATCTCTTGGAGGAATCCCGCGCTTGGGTCTTCTTGACATATCAGCAAATAGGCTTACAGGTTCGGTTCCTGACAGCCTGTCCGATCTGTCGCAGCTACGAAGGCTGATGCTTCACAAAAACCACCTCTCCGGCAGAATCCCGGCGAGCCTTGGCAACTGTATAAATCTGGAGATACTGGATCTTTCGTATAATCGATTGACAGGGAGGATTCCGAGTGATGTCGCGGCGCTGAGCAGCTTGAAGTTATATCTGAACGTGTCTGCCAATCTCTTGGAGGGTCCGCTCCCAATGGAGCTCAGTAAAATGGACATGGTATTGTCTCTGGACTTGTCGTCCAACAACTTCTCCGGAGCAATCCCTTCTCAGCTCGGCAGCTGCGTCGCGCTCGAGTATCTCAACCTCTCCGGGAATGCGTTGCAAGGCACACTCCCGAGTTCTGTGGGAGCTTTGCCTTATCTCCAAGTGCTCGATCTCTCCTCCAACCGGTTGTCAGGCACCATGCCCGAGTCACTGCAAGCATCTGCCTCGCTGAAACACTTCAACATCTCCCTCAACAACTTCTCCGGAGCGATACCAACCGAAGGTCTATTTGCTTCGCTTACCGCAGACTCCTTCCGAGGCAATCCAGGTCTGTGCGGGTCTATTGTCGGCATGCCCTCATGCGGAACGAAGCCAGCTCGCTGGTCCATTGCCTTGCCGATACTTCTCACCGTGATCGGCACCACTTGCATCATCTGCCTCCTCGCTTATTCACTGGTCAGGAAATCAAGAACGTGTTGGTGTTCACACCGGACATCTCATCGCCAGTCGCTGATCGCTGCGGAAGAACAGAAGCAGCACCACCCAAGGATCTCCTACCGGCAACTCGTCCAAGCCACCGAGGGTTTCGCGGAGTCGAACTTGGTGGGCGGCGGCAGGTTCGGACATGTGTACAAGGGTACTCTGCCAGATGAAACGAGGGTCGCAGTGAAAGTATTGGATCCAAAGTGTGGCGTAGAGATATCAGGGAGCTTCAAGAGGGAGTGCCAGGTGCTGAAGAGGACCAGGCACAGGAATCTAATCAGAGTGATAACAGCTTGCAGCAAACCTGATTTCAAGGCTCTCGTTCTTCCGTTGATGCCCAATGGGAGCCTCGAGAAGTACTTGAATCCTGCCATTGAATCGACTCCTGGTCTAACCCCGATTCAGGTGATAAGCATCTTGAGTGATGTAGCTGAAGGCATGGCCTATCTACATCACTATGCTCCTTTTAGGGTCATACATTGCGATCTTAAACCCAGCAACGTTCTTTTGGATGAAGACATGACAGCACTGGTATCAGATTTCGGGATCTCAAAACTGGTGAGCGGCGTTAACGAAGACTGCATCGACAACCCCGAATCATCTGGGTTTCATTCTATCACCGGACTACTGCAAGGCTCGGTTGGCTATATTGCACCAGGTACGTAGTATTAAGTATACCTCTCTCTCTCTCTCTCTCTCTCTCTCTCTCTCTTAGATGTTTGACTGTGTTCTCTTGAACGCAGAATATGGGTTGGGAGGGCACCCTTCGACACAGGGCGATGTCTACAGTTTCGGGGTTCTACTTCTAGAGATGATCACAGGGAAGAGGCCTACGGACGTGATCTTTCACGAGGGACTCACCCTGCATGACTGGGTGAAGGGTCACTACCCACATAACATAGAGGTCATCACAACACGGGCACCGTTGACGCAGTACCGCTCTACCTCAGCCGACCACAAGAAGCTGCCGAGAGACGTGATGGCAGAGTTGATAGAGCTGGGGCTCGTTTGCACGCAGTTATCTCCGTCGATGAGGCCCACCATGATCGATGTCGCCCACGAGATCTGTCTTCTGAAACAAGATCTCGCCCGACACGGCGTTGAGGATGACACCGGATGCTGTTCGACGCCCAACTCATCTTTCTGACGCCATTAAATATGGTAAAGGCAGGCAGCACTTGATCACCATAGAGACCTGTAAATGGTGGCTGCAGCATTAAAATAGTTGCTCATCCATCCATCCTCAAAGAATAATACACTTTGGAGTTTGGTAAGCACCGCTCAGTGACCTCAAATATAAACTATGGACAGAGAGTCCGTAGTTTGGCGAGCACTCAGGTGTTCTGAAACACCAGTCATGGAACATTGTATGTAGCCACTGTTTTATAAAGCTGGCCACCTTCAAATCACATCCTATAGTGTTGTTTCTTGTTTGTGCATGTCTTCTTGGTGTAGTACTACTGGTCATGCCAGTGTTCTTTATGGCTCTCAACACAGAGCTTTCTTTATATGCTTGCTGGTCAAATGTAAATGGATAAGCTTTTGCGCTATTGGTAAACTTTCTTGCATGTATCATTAAGCTTTTTATATGGTTCTTTAACACTACTTAGTAATCAGAGTCGGTTGTTCAGGAAAGAAAATATTAGTCTTCTGCATGTATCATAAAGCTTTTATAAATGGTTCTTTAACACTGCTTAGTGATCAGAGTCAGTTGTACAGTAAAGCAATTATTAGTCTTCTGCATTGAAAACAAAACATAAAATTAGCTTGAATGAAGTCGAGAGGAATGAACTTTCACCATAGTTTGGTCTGTAGCATGATCCTAATTAATGAGAGACAGTCACAGACTTGAGTAACTGCAGTGATAATTGACTTTAGTCAAATCCTCTCTTTCTTATTCTGCATGCAAAATAATTAGAGCCAATTTTAAGCTCCTGATTCCTAGCTAGAGTGAGATGACATCGTATGCAAGTCTCCAATCTTAAATTCCAAATCATATAACTTATTTCTGATGACCATGGAAATGATTCTTCTCAATGAACTATGTAACAACTGGGCAAACTGGCAAACCTCTCTTCAGGAAATGATCAAAGAGAAGAACCAAAAACAACATAGAGGTCTTTTCTTTTATGAGAAGCAACATGTAGTTAGAAATTTACATGAACATGATCCAATTTGATTTCATTCTTCTGTAATATGAATGCAAGCAACTACATGAATTTAGAGTTGATCCCATTTATGCCAGTCTCAATTCAGTTCTTTGGACTTGATGTAGCATCTATCCCAGATGAAGGTTTAACAGTTTAGTATCAACAACTTTTTGTTTGCAATAAACTTAAGCCATTATACCAATGTCAAAAGCTATAAACATATATCAGACCATTGTTAAAAGGTTCAAATGAACTGATGATTAAGCTATTCAAAGATCCAAAAAGAAGAATATAATAGGAATCCTGATGTCCATAGCACCAGATTTCTATTTCAATCTTGCCTTGACCAAAAGAAAGCAATCACAATGTCATTGAACTTTACACTCAGATAATAGCCTATATGAAACGCAACCTAAATGCAATGTGGTGGCCAACAGACTCTCCTAGAGATACTGGTCTCAGCAGGTACTTCACTAGGCATACTTGCATCTGAAAAGCTTCAGCTTTAGTGGAGTGATGATTTTAATCACTGACAAATCTCGTATCTGTCTCTAAAAGGTGATCAACTTGATCACAACCCTTTAGATAACACTATCACTCACTTTGAACTTAATTCTTTAACTAGAAAGGAAAGTGAGAAGATACACTAGTAGATTTTCAATGATGGAGACATGGGACAACATAAATTACCACTTCAGCATTTCTTCTTGGAATTCTTGAAGAACTGCATCAACTTCCACAGCTATTGCCCATCACACTCTTTTGAGTCCAAGAAATCTGCATCATTCTATATGTCATGAAGTTTGTGGTATGACTCACTCTATTGAGCTCATCAAAGTTTTTTTATGTTGATAATTACCTCAAGCATCAATTCTTCCAAAAGCCAGCAAACTGCTATAATATTTTAGAGAAACACATCATTCTCACCCACCTCTCTCAACACCAAGTTCCTATATGGCTGCACTGTCTTGGTTGAACTACCACCTAAAGTTAAATCCACAAAGAACAGAATCTCTCTCCACAATCACACAGCCAGTCACCCTCTTTGGCAACCATTTTCCCTTATAATTCATCTACATCTTCCATTCACTGACTTCTTTTGGTTTACATCTTCTACATGATCCTTCTCTAGAGAGAAACTATCTATCTGCAATACTGATGAAGTGAAGAGATGATGAAGGTACAACAAACATATCATATTCAAATTTACAAACTAGGCCTCTTTTACCATCCTCTACATGTAAGGATGATATCTTTCATGCATGTCAATCAAGCCCATCTTTGTCCTCTTCCTCCTCCAACACTTTTGTCATATCTCAAAGCTGCCCACTCCTCACAACTCAACAAGCAGTGACAACATGGGGAATTCTACTGCTGACACACTTCCTGGTTCTATTGGATGCATACAATCAGGTATGCATTGTTCAAATATCTGTTCACTTCCCAAGTATATTTGTTTGTAATATACTCCTCTTTTGGTGCTCGTGGATGGACTGTGTCCAACACCCAAACTTACTTTATGAGAAGCACAATCCAATCATCATGATAACCAGCAAACAATTTGGCCAGAGTAGTGCAGAGATAGAATGGCACTTCTAAAAGGTCCATCTAATCATCATGTTAACCTTCTGTCATCTAATCAATGCCCATTACTAAAGATGATCAACACTATGAACTCCACTGAGACAAGTAGCATAGTGCAATGGAACTCTACCACCATCAGATTGCCAAAATGTAAACAAACATTGCAATCAAGAATCTCCAACACCCAATTGCAGAAAAGCATATACACATTTAATGCTCAGCTCAAGGATATTCCATCATAATTCCACCACTAAGCATGTTCATAATCCAATCATGATAGGATAAAATGCAGTTCCTTTTACCTTCAAAGTATATATCCCATCCATATATTATCAACAAATAAAGCTGGACGGAAGAAAGAGATGGAGCACTACAATTGCTTTATCCATTACAAGTTCGAGCAATTCAGGAAGGTGACAAATTCCATCCGGTAGTGGAGAACTAAAGAAAGATGGCCCCGTACACTTCTGTGCCTCCTTTTTCTTTATGGACTGAGAGCTGAAAAGGTGAAGTCTCTACTCACAGAACAATGGTGGGATCAGCACCTGACAAGTACCACAAGCAAGGGAAGACGTGGGATAAATATTACCACATGAAGTGGGATACAAACCTCAGGGGCCAGTATGTGCTGTTGCTAATGGTGAGATCAGCTGTGACCGGATGTCTGCATTCTGAACACTAGATAGAAACAAATGAACGAGAGAAGAATGATCTGGATGAAACTTGGGATTGTTGAAGGTGACATGACTACACTTAGGTGCAGATATTATGCTTAATGTTCAGGTCTCAAGGTGCAACCTACCTGCTATTTGCTACAGTGTTTCTCTACATGAGCCATGAACACGTATGACAAATGAAGAGTCTCCTCTCTCTCTCTCTCTCTCTCTCTCTCTCTCTCTCTCTCTCTCTCTTTCTTAGATTTGTTCTTCTATTCTTTCCATTTGGAGGATCTCATCTCTCCTGCAATTCCTAAGCCTTGTCATGTTCACATTCATCTCTTAGCAATTTAACAGTAGTAAACATTGGAGCTATTGTTGCCATTGATAAGTAATATAGAAGAGGTTAAGTCTGCTTGCTATTGTTGCCATTGATAGGAAATATATAAGAAGCTTGTGTTTTAGTTGCTGCAAGAATGTTTTCTCTAATTTTGTGTTCTTTCTTTCTCCTGCAACTTCAACTTGTAGGTGTTCTCTCTTCTTACCATGAATGTTCATTATCTATATTTTCTAACTCACGAATGAATAAGACAACACCTCTTTTTTACCCAAAATGAAACAAGAAATTTTATAGACATTATATTTCCATACTTCATGTAAGAAGGTACCATTTAAATCCATTACATTTGTTTGCTATTGAGTCACTCTAAAAATGTCGACAGACATTAAGAACTCAAGTGTGGTGACTCTTTACTTTTTCTGCCCAATGTTTTTTATGATGTGTTTACCTTTGCACGAATGCTTCTTCCCTCACATTTATGTTGTCTGCCCAACTGGACGTTGAGAACCTAATGTAGATCTTCTTCCCTCACGTTTACCCCTACTTCATATTAGAAAAACCTCTCAACAGGTGAAATTAGTAATGTAGTGAACAGTTGAGGGAGAATCAGATGAATTTAAACAGTCATATAGCTAGTCAAGCAAAAACAACAGTCACCAGACTAAATCTAGCAGACTTATCAACCGGACAGCAATTATAAACTTCTTGTGATATCTGTATTTGATGTAAAATATATCTTTCCAATATAATTTGCACTCCAGGCTCCAAACTATTATAATAATACATAAGAAAGAGAAAAAATATATGAGCCACCCTAAATTCTCATCCTTTCCATGAATGATGGGGGACGAAAAACAGCACCCTCTATAACCATGTAGTCAGGATGGTTGCATCATATATGAACTAAGCTCTGGTTAGAAGAATGAACATTGCCAGAATGACCACCAGCTCGACATAACTAAATTGTGAATGATAGGAACGCCTGTTCTTCAGAAACATAAAACAACAAAATCATTCTCAACAACCATTAGATTAAGCCATTCTGAACTGATGTTGCAAGATAAATGATTATTTAGAATATAATGAGTGGTTTACCTCAGCAAAGTTTACAAGTAATCAGGGAGTTTCAACTAGAAAGTGAAGAAAAAAAAAATCTCATGTATATTGCAAAATAAAGAATAACATTGGTCCTCTTTCATAAACATTAAGCATATTATTTGGGATGCAACTTTAATGGCATGTGAGAGGAAAGGTGGCAACTAATTGTTATCTAATGGCTAGGATGGGACATCTCTATGCACCCTCCACTATGACACTTCTATCAACGTTAATTATTACAAATAGCAGCAAGAGCTTACCTCAATAACAGAGATCAACTGGGACTCATTGTGCTGAAGGCACTTCTTGGACCTGGAACTTTTCAGGTGACATTCTATAGCGTTCAGCTTGTCATAAATGTCCCTCAACAACTTTATCTGTTTGTTGCTCCTTTCAGAATCTTCCATTTTCATAATCTTTTCATATTCAATCTGCTGCAGTTGGAATTTTATATGTTCAAAATCATTCCGCATGATACAGGTTCTATTTATAGAATCCACAAGAACCGAATTATAATTCAACATTTCACCTTTTGTGGGTGCAGACAACTTGTCAGGTTGGCTTGTTGGTGCAGAAATTCCACTACTATGGTCTGAATGTGTGACTACCCTGTCTAACCAATCATTGTCTCGGGAAGGGGATTCTACTGTATCTTGAGACACTAAATCTTCAGTGCCAACAGAAGTTGTAGACTCTTTTATAGACTCCTCCAACAAATGCTTGTTAGGTTCTCTACTGGTATGATATTTGTCGCTTTCTGGGACTTCAAATATGTCATGGACACATGCCAAATGATTTGCATTTCTCCTTGATTCAATTTGATCATGTGAAATGCTATCCCCAACAGACTCCATGGTATTCACTTGTTTTACAGCTTGCGAATGCAAACTTGAAGCACCTTCAGCATCCAGATGGATCTTAGTTTCACAATTTGAATGGCACAATGCGTCACCAGTCAGAGTTGAATCCTGCGAACAAGATGAAAACTCTTTTCCTGAACTACGCGGGCTGTTACTTGATGTTGTTTGACTCCCATTTCTTCGTGGACTTGATTCATATTTCACTTCTCCATCTACTTCTTCTGAATTATAATCATCGGTTGCAGATTCCCGAAACAAGTTTGGTGTTTCCCTATTCTTGACACCAAGCTGGTCCGTGTAGTCACCAATCCTTTTCCATTTTGTTTGCTCTGAAAATGCTAGGAGACTATTCTCATTGCCACCAGTCTCACTACACAACTTACCCACCCTTAAAGGAGGCAAAGAGATGTTCCTGCTAATACAGCTGTGAAGACCGGTTTTGTCCACTAAAGCACCATCTTCACTTGTTACAACATTTCCAGATCCAAGATCACCAATACCATTACTCAATAACTTGGTCTTATATAACTTAATTTGGTGCTTAAGGATTAAAATCTCAAATTCCTTCTGTTGCATTTCTTCCTCTAGAATAATCAAGGATTGCTCTGCATGATGCATTTTTTCCTCTGCAATTCTCCTGTACTGGCATGCTTCCATCTTCTCTGTTGCCTTTTCTCTCTGAAGTCTCAGAATCACAGATAAAGCTTCATTTGCTGCAGTTGCTGAAGCTTCTCTTTCCTCCTCTAGCTCCATATGAAGTTTTCTTATGATGATATATTGGTGAAGCGCTTCCTTTGTAACTGCAATCTCCCTTTCAGCCATATAATCAATAGGATATAATGTGTCCTACAAATTTGTCAATTCCTCTGAACCAGCATTGGGTCTGCATCATGAGTGATTTTGTTCATTTTTTTAAATACAAAATAATGGATTTATCAAAAAATTAGAACTTCTGTCAAGTGTCAATATTCCACTATATGCATGGGAAGAACATGACTAATTTTATTGTCAAAATTTCAGAATCTGCATTTCAACTATTGGAAAATGATCCTCAACCGACTCTTTATGATGATAGCTACAAGCTGTAAATCCTACCATATTAGATAACCAACCAATAGTTAAAACAACTAGCAATAGTTGGAGCATAGCCTTACAAACTTAAATCATTATGTGCATTAAAATACTAGACAACTACGAATTCAATATAACCAAAATCCATTATAGTTGACTAAAACTTTTTCTTCTACTTCACTAGAACGACAAGCAACAGTAATTAATCTATTCAACCTTTTCCCGCCTGCCATCTCACCCCATGGTAAATCATCAATATGGGACTACTTAGGTATCAGATATGTCCACCAAATGTGGATTTGCCAGCTTTCCAGTACCTTTGATCTTAACTCAGCTCTACTACAATGGTCATAAAGACAATCTGAACCCACTTGGCCTTACTCCCAAAACAAGGATTATTAATGTGGTAAGTGTTGAGAGTCCATAATAAAATGCATGAATATAGTTAATGTGGGAATTATGATTATCCCAAAAACTATAATCTTATCCCTTGCTTTAGCTCCTTATGGGTACGACATATATCTCTGTATATCCTTCCAATTCAATTTGATTCTCATCTAATAAATTGGGATATAATTCGTTTAAACAACAGTAACATTTAACAAGCAAAGACTAAGGTCTCACATTTGTTTAGGGGCTGCTAATATGAGATTTTTGATATCTTTACATCAAACCCCCAGCATAAGCAGAAGCATAATCATTTTGAAGTAAATAAAAGTGGGGGAATGCAAAATACAATTGATATGGAAACCAAACTACAGAAACCTAGACATGTTGTATGCATTTTGTGACTCCCAGTTCAAAATCCTGAAGGGTGACGCTAATAACGAAACTATAGATAGAAGCACTGCGTCTAGGGCTCGTATGTACCTGATCACCCTAATCAGAGGAGTAACTTCGACACTGAACCTTATGGACCCTTCTGCTGCTTCTTGGGTTCCTGTAAGATCCAAGAACAACAACCATAAGAATTCTACACACACAAATAAGCAAGCAAACGAGAGAAAAAACGATTCAACAGACCTTCAAAGTTGTAAATGATCGGTCGTGGCATGCAATTGCATCTAGAACATTGATCTATCACTGTCTAAACGAACCTCCTCCGCTTCTCCAGGCACATTCTTCTTCTGAACACATCTCCTCTTCAGGGAAGAGATGATATGGAGAAGAGGCGAAGCCAAACGAAGGGCTCACTGGTACCTGATAAAAGATGCGTTTACCAGCTCGCCGAGGAATCCGATGTGGAATGTCCTCCTCCTATTCCTCCGTTCGCTACGGGAGACCGCTCCTTGTCCGCTCCCTGGAGCCATAGGTGTTGGGGACGCCGTTGGCCCGAGAGAGAGAGAGGGTTGGGGTCGGCAATGTGGCAGGGGACGACTCCGATCATGGCGGGTGTCTGAGGCTGCTGCTAGGCGTCGAGTGGGGCTCACCACCCGTGCCGGCCCAGACAGGCACCACACGTCCTCCTACCGTCTTGGAGTCTGCGGGACCCACTGTGTAGCACCATCTCTAGAGCGAGTGGGTCCCGCGATTCGAAACGCACTGTGTAGGCCCCATCAATGTGGTGTCCAATGATTCAGAATCGATCAGATATACCCCCAACAGGAATCTAAGCAGTAAATTGCTATTCTCCCTATTTCTTTGGAAACAAAATTATACACTGTTGCAATAATGCAATCAAGAAATCATTCATCTTTACAATGCCACCTGTGATCTAAAAGAAAACTTCATTGACTACTATTTATGTGGAGATTGTATCAAATAATAAATAAAACTTTCTGGAGATAATCTACAAAACCATCTAAGTTGGCATATCCATGGATCCATACAACTGCACGTTTACTACTGAATACATGAGACAGGAGATTGTCTTCAAGTTCTATTCCCATTCGTCCTGGTTCAAAAGTACTTAAGCTGCAAGGAGTTTCTGGATATCCTTCTGCAACACAAAGTAGTTGTATGAGATGCAAACTTATTGATTAGAAACAAAGAGAGAGATAACAGAGTGCAAGAGACAAGAAAAGAAAGAGGAGAGCAATTTAATGGGACAATAACATGATAATTTTCATTCCAAAATCATTTCATGATGAGTTTTCATTTTGACAGACTCTGTTCAAACATAAGTTGAAGATTATAACTCAATTTACAATTCCAACAGTTCAAAGTTAAGACAATTATCTTTATCCCAGATTATGTTCTGTGACTGCCGACCTTAGTTCCAACAAACACAAATGGAAAGACACATCTGTGTTTTGTGCCCAGAGTAAACCTTTTGTTAATCCTTGGTGGATTCTCCAGCACCTGTAATGGTCAGAAGCAACATAGTATAGCTAAATGAGTTAAAAAGCAAACAAGTGGTCTTCACAAAGGAACCATCGCTTGTCTCTATGGTGGTATTCCTAAACCTCCAGAAAGAGAATAATTAAGATAGTTGAGCCTTTATTCTGTGCTCTGCCTTTTTGTAGTTAAGGATTGATTCTTAACTATTAGACTGAAATATAATTTACTGGCATATGCAGATAACATGCTACAATGGTAGTAAAAACAATAATCCCCATGATAGAAATATGTTCTTCCTGGAAAAGAACTATAGATATGCACATGCACTTCCATCCAACGATGGATGCTAGATTGGTTCCATAAACTGGTCCAATATTTCAGTTCAAATCAGCAACTTGCATTGAAATTATAAAAAAAGGAAATTGCAATGAAAGACAAATAGCATTTTTACAAAAAATTGAAGTGATACCTAAGCTAAAACATCACCCAGGAGATCAGGAAAATTAAGTACAACATTTCACATCCCCATATCCTTGTGATCTAGCGAGAATAATTCATCTACGTCATTTTTTTCACTATATCACGAAAGTGCAATCTAAATACGATTCTTCATATTAATTTCCAAAGCTTAAGTAAGTTAATTTTTCAATCATCTACCATTCTTCAGATTGACTACCGGCCTTCATGGTGCAACCAACTTTGTTCGTTAAGCTGGAGTTGCAAAGTCAAAAACACAAACCAGTACTGAAGTTTCAATCATTCCAAAGCATGTCACAGGAGAAATGATTTGTTTCCAGTACATACACAACATTCTTTCTTTCCTTTTTTGCAC
Organism: Musa balbisiana; assembly: GCA_004837865.1. NCBI lineage: Eukaryota > Viridiplantae > Streptophyta > Magnoliopsida > Zingiberales > Musaceae > Musa > Musa balbisiana. The sequence goes on along the minus strand of CM017194.1, from coordinate 23,314,010 downwards.
TTTTTTTTCAGTTTTAAAATCATTGAATGAAACTAATATACCAGAATTTAGGATATGCATGAAAAAGAAGTTCTATCAGTGGAACACCCTGTTATGCAGAGTAAGAATCTAAAAGGAGTGAAGGAAACTGGCACTCAATATCTTATTAGTTATATAACCAACTTGAGATTATAATTTGTGAGAACAGCTTCACATTTGGTTCTTCATAATGCTCAAAACAGCTAGATTCTGAGCCTATAAGACTGTAGATTTTTGTAACCTGTGAATAAGCAAGGAGTTAACTCAAGGTATTAGATGGAAAAGGCCCTAGTGGTAAAATACACCGCCAGTGAACTAAATAATATTACTAATATTATACATTCACAGCAAAGGTTTCAATCAGCCACATTCCTTGCTAAGAACTAACTCATCATAATATGGATTTATTTTCTTAAATGAGCACCAAAAGAATAAAAACTGCTAAACGTATCAAAAGAGGAAATTAAACCTGTAAAACAATATTGAGCATCCACATATTAGCTTTATTTGTGTAGCCAACAGTAAAAGTTCCATTCACAGAATCTCATCTTGATAGGAATTTTTTAGGACTAGTATCTGAAGAACAGATTCACTAGAAATTGGGTATTTCTAAGTGTTTGTCACTGTTTTTATGTTTAGTTATCCACTGTACACAAACCTATTTGATCTATCAAGTAATATATGAAAAGTTATCATAACTTATGTTAACCAACAAAATCACAAGAACTAATGAAATCACCATGGTCTATTTCACACACCTCGATCTGGAAAGGGGAAGTTGTTGGCGGATATCTCTCCACAACTTTCCCATTCTTATCTACCAAGAACTTCTCAAAGTTCCACTTTATAAGATCCCCTAGAAATCCTCCAGCACTAGACTTGAGAAACTGATAAACTGGTGCAGCATTTGGTCCATTAACATCAACCTGTCATGCAGAAAACACTTAGAAAATATAGTTGATATACATGTGCATATATGCCTTTGCATTTTTAAAATGAGAATAAAACATATGGGGGCTATATGGCATGCCTTATCAAAAATAGGAAAATCTGCTTTGAACCTTGTACAGGCAAACTGTTTAATTTCTGAATTTGATCCAGGTTCTTGTCCCCCAAATTGATTGCAAGGGAAGGCCAAAACCTCAAATCCTACATTTAAATTCAGTTAAAAAGGAGGGGAAAAAAATCAAAGTAACAACAGCTAGTATCCCACAGCAAGCAATTCTCTGTTTGCAGCTGACAAATAGTTCATATACAATTCTCTTCCTGAACAATCTCGCCGAATTATTACAATAAATTTACTAGGTTCATAAACACTTTCTCATGCCTATGGCGTATCTTCCCATCAATTCTAGAGTTGCTTGAGTACTATATTGAAGCACCTGATATCAAATGTTGCTATGCGCACGTATCTCTGTAAAGGAGAGGACAAATTATACTCAAACTATCCACAACCTATTCAGAGAACTGCCGGATGTAGCATTAGCATTATATGGGATACATCCACTATCATGCAGATGATCTTTCAATGTTCACACAATTGGTGGAGAGAAATCGCTAGGATTACAGTTCCGCATGTCTGCAGTTAAATAGTATGGAAATGAGATGTGATGAATTTATGATACATAATGCCTATTGAATATGGGAAGTTTCCGATGGGTGCCGGGTTGGATAATCAAATGTATACTATATGCAAAGACGTAACACTTTCTTGATTTGAGCCCTATATGCAGGTCACAATGGAGTAACCTAACTAAGGTTCCAAGAAACACTCATAAATTGATGTATAGGAACAAAGTAATTTTCCATCATCTTTGCTAGGGCTTCACAATTAAATTTCACAAACATGATGTTGTTTCTCTGTACTACAATGATTTGGTTTGGTTATAATCATCATCTTCCTCATAACCATCTTGAAAGGAGTTACTAAAACAGGTTAGCTAAAAAAGAAGTAACAAATATAAGAAAGAAAGAAAAGAAATGCCAAAAAGCTTATTCACTTTACAAATCGAGTGTACCTTGGGTCTTGTACTTCTCGTAAATGTGAGAGAGCTCAGAGTAATTTGATGATGTCAATCCACTAAAAATTAGAGCCAGATACACAATCATTAACATATTCAACAAACTAAAATTTTACTGTAAGTTATACCAAGTACAAGCAATTCAGAAGAAACAAGATTTACCATCTTGAAGCAACGTTAACGATCAACAGAATCTTTCCTTTGAATTTGTTGAGAGAAACATCCTTGCCATCAATATCCTGCGCCAAATATAGACTTCTTCAAGAAATTATACGGGGAAGGAGGTTGGAGAGAGAAGACTACAATTGCATATACCTCAATCTAACATCATCTTTGACAAGGCTGCTTGACCTCCTAACTTCGTATTTATATTTGCTAGCTTTAAAGTAATGACTATAACGAATTAAAAAATCATAGTTACTTTGCAAATATAACTTCTTTGTCAACATAACTACTGAGCAAAAGTCAAATTCTTCAGCTCATCTCTTATTCATGAAACCTTTGGTTTCTTTGAAGCATACATGATCGCAGTGATCCTTATTTACTTACATCAGCAAAGCTTTCAGCTATTCAAATGGACCATCTTATGTTTTCTATTATAGAGCAATTAAATCAAAACATATTCAAGACAATTATACCTCTAATTACACATTCATTTTCGAGCACAGCAAAATACTTTTTTGTTTACATACACACAACTGGAAAAGCAAACACCAGAAAATTAAGTGAAACAAGAACCGAACTCCTACCTTCACGGTGAAATCATGGACTCTCTTCTCGGTGGCAGCGGTGGCATAGGCCACGCCGGGAGTCCTCCCTGGTCTTCCCACAGATCCAAGGTTTTGACGCAACCGGGAGGGGTCCTTGAGGACCCGAAAGGCGGACGTGGGCAATCCGTACGAGAACTTAGCAGACAGATGGAGGAACTCCGCCGTGGGGGTTTTCGCTCTCCTGTCCTGGAAGCCGGCGTGCAGCGTAGGGTTGGCGTAGAAGAGGGCGGAGGATGCGGCAGCTGCGGAAGCCATTGAATCCAAGTCGGGCCGTCCGGAGACGAAAGCAGAGAGAGAGAGAGAGAGAGAGAGAGGAGGACGGGAAGAGTAGAAAGACCGTTTCGTGTTTCGGAGGGGTTTGGGTTCCGATATAAAGACATACGCCGTGGATGGGGAGGAGGAGGGTGTGCTTCAGCGCAGGTACAAAAGTCACGCACGTGGCGCGCATCGGGCCGACCACACACGATGGCCTGTCGTAACTCGAGTGCCGATCAGAATCGTGGAGCGGGCGGCTCACCTGATCGCAGCAGGCACAAACGTGGCACAACCGAAATATTTAGAAAAAAGGTGGGGTCCATTTCACGTGGGCGCTGGGATCCGCCACGTCTTGGCTCCGCGGGAGGTGTTCACCCCGTGGAACGGGATACACGATTGCCATCGAGCGGGACCCACTGGAATCCGCAATAAGATTCTGCCGCGCGTCTGGGGGGAGTCGTGGCAGATGCTCGCCACCGCGTCATGGGTGGCGACCGCGAACTCGTGTGAAGGTAACGTAAAAGCCCGATTCGGGTCACGACCGCCGGGAGATAGAAACACACGCTCTCTCTCCACCCCTTCTGTTCTCGATCTATCTGAACCGTCGCTTTCTCTCGATCAGCCCGAATCAGTCACCTATCAACGTCTCCCATCTGATCTGATACGTGGGGGCCCGCAGAGAAGGGAATGGTTGAGATACGAGATAAGGATCGGGAATTAACGAGATGAGAGAACTGAAGCGAGAACTGTATCCATACAGGTTGGGAAATATCCTCGGGGAATCCCAAAGGTGTTGGGAAGCCATATCTACTTCCTGTTTATCCAAAATTTTGATTCTAGAAGACTGGAATCCACCGTATCGTATATGATCCATAGAACAATACACAAGGTTTTAAGATATTTGTACATATATATATAATATAATATAAACAAGTAGTAATATCATAATTATATATTTTATAATATTTATATGTACTTGATCATTAATTTAAGGTATATGATTGGACCAACCTAACCCACTTATCTCCGAGAAGAGTCACAACGAGTAGACGAGCAGAATATAACTTAATCATCGTGAGCTATATTGATATTCTCAAATGTACAAGTTATCTTACTAAGTTACATTGATATAGTTTTTATCTTCAACTTCCATTTACTAAACTACATATCACTTAATATAGATTTATTAGAACTTAAGTCTAATAACATATGGATGGAATTTTTTTTATGTTCAATTGTTGATAAAAATATTTTTTTATTAGGATTTGATGATCATGATGAGTTTATCAAATTTCAATATAAATTGAATTAAGTTGAATTTCATCACGTCATATGTACCATAATTATCCACATTTTCATATATATATATATATATAATTAATTAATTAATCAAATTCAGTGTCTAATACAAATTTTCTTCATGTTTAAATATATTTTTATTACTTAATTTTACTCACCAATTTACTAAAAGAAGTTAATCAAGTCACTTCATAATTATATTCGGAGGGAGAATACTGATTGAATTTTTGGGTGAAAATCTCAATCAATCCCATATATATTAAGAAAGTAATATTTTTATTATTTTAATATTTATTAATATTTTAATCAAAATCTCAATACCTATATTTTACCCCATCACTTACCTATCTGTATAAGGCAATTATATGTCAAATAGAAGATAAAAATTTTCAAATATGATCATTATTCCTTTCGAATGCATTTATGAAACAAAAGACAGCTTGTGAGAATAAAAATATGATAAAGCTATATATTGTAGGGGAAAAAGAAATATAAATAATACAACATAAAAAAAGAGAAATTTGATTACCTCATGAAATGAAATTTAATTTGTTTAAAAGGTGATATTATAATTTTTAATTTAAAGGAGAATCCTAACTGTGTGTTGAAACTTTCTTTCTTTGGAAAAAATATTTTACTAAAGGAAAAAGTCTAAAAAAGATTTTTTTTTAATATTATGATTATTTTCTAAAGGTAAGTAATTAATTTATTATAGAAACACACAAGCTTTCCACATGCTACGATATGGTTTATTTAATTAGGTTATATCAAGAATTAAATTTGTCATAATAAATTTCCTCATCATTCTAGAATAACAAATGCACAATTAGTCAACATAATCTTCAGGTTGGATGAACAACAACTTTTTTCACACTTACAAAAATAAAAAAATATATATATTTTTGTTAGCAAATATTTTTAATTTAAATTTATGTTACTTAGATTGTGTATGCTCTACAAGTCTATCACTTGAGCTAAATGGACAAATACTAATTTTTAATGAGAGAAAAAATTTCCTTCCTCATGTTTATCTTTTTTTTACGATGGCCTTTACGTATCAATTTAGAGAATTTTGAAGTCATTATAATTTCTTAAAACAAAATTACATATATCCCAACGTGTTTCTCACTTTGAGACTCACTCAATAATACAGTACTCTATTTAGTGGTTTTTATTGAGACATCTAAATTCGTTACTGTATTGTTGCATAAAGTGTCTGATCTAAAGTTTGAGTTCCAAGTGTCTATTTAATATAATGGAAATGTATTCTATTTTTCTAAAAAATAGTTAATTTAATATCTCACTACCACTTATGAACTATAGAGTTATTATCTTATAGTAAAAAAATAGCTAAATAACATATAAAAGGGTTAATCATACCACCATTCATACCACTATCTTCACCTTCATAGCACCGTTCCAACCCTATTCCATTTCTCGACATTCACATCGATCTCTACACATCTCCATCATAAACACTTCAATCTTATACTTTCTTTCTCTTTCACTATCTCCCATATTGATAAAGCGGTCGAAATATTGTAATTGACAACAAGCATTCGTGGAACGGTGATATAGACTTTCATTCCTGAAGATGGCGATCTAGAATGATATAGACTTTCAAACAAGGAGAAACCCAAATCGTGTCATCCTCTTCATCAGGAACTCTTGTCATTCTCTTTTCAATTTAAAACATAAGACAAGGAAAAATTATTATTAACTAATTCTTCAAATACTGATAAAGAAAAGCCCATCAATCATCTGACATTCTTTTTATTACTTGAAATACATGGATGAAGAGAATGCATCATCATAAATCAAATGACTCGGACGTTCATGAGAAGGAACTTGCTTCTGTGCTTATTGTCCTTGAAGAGTTTTATTAGTTTCTTGGAGAATTGATCTTCTCACTTGTCATCTTGTTTACAAGAATCCTCAATCCACTCATCTTATTGTTGAATATGCAGATCACAAGCCTTTGTTGCTCTTAGCAATATATGCAAGTGTAAATGCTTCAATTTGCAACTCAGCTTTGGAACTTTCTTAGACCTCAACTGTATAAACAATGCAGAGGATATAATTCTTTCACTCGTTATTTCCAAAAAAAATTATGTTTAATTTTAATTTCTTAAATCTTGGTTTCCATGGCTCATGATTTATTTGATATGATAATCGATATGAATCTTCTCGGTTTTTTAACATATGCTTTTGGTATTACTAATTAAGATCCTATTTTTATTACTAAAGGATTTTATCATTGGTACTCAAACATTTAGAATTCTAATAATAGTACTAATACAATTCAAACATTTAGAATTCTAAATGTTTGTATTAGTACTATGATTTGTATTAATACAAATAATCAATGCCCTATGATTTGTCTAAGGGTTTATAGTCTTCTATTAAAAATTCCATTCTTACTGCTTTTAGTGGCTTTCAATTCTAATTTTTATCTTCCAATTTCTTGGTCTAACACTACTCTTATTTTGATTCCTAAAAAGCAAAACTCTCAAAATATTACTCATTTAGACCTATTATATTTTGTAATATCATTTTTAAAGTCATTGCCAAAAAAAATTAAGCCTCTCTTTAACCATCTAACTTATAATGAACAAAATGTCTTTGACATAATAATATTCATGATAATATTATCATTGTCAATGAATCTATCTATAACTCTAAAGCTATAAGTTCTCATATTTTCACTAATATTGACATTCAAAAGGCCTTTCACATTATAGATAGATCCTTTGTTTATCATATTATTAATAATATGAACTTTTCTCCTTTTATTAAATGATTTGTATTATTTTCTCTACTCTTTTTTTTTATTAATAGTCTGAAATCTTATTCTTTTAAGAGTTTTTAATCCTTTATCACCTTATTTTTTGTACTTGTTCAATAAGTCTTTATCTTTACTCCTTGATGTTGCTGTTAATAATAAAAAATTAACTAACCCTTTCAATCTTAAAGGTGTTAAAGTTTTTTCATCTTATGTTTGCGGATAATATTCTAAATATTATCGGGCCAGTGAAAAATCTTATATAAACCTTCTTAGTATTTTAAATGTTTACTCCAATCTCACTGGCTCGAGTATGAATTATACTAAATTTATTATTTATTTTTTTTCTTAATATTAGTTTATTATTATTAAAAATAAAATAAAAAATATTTTAAATTTTAGAGAAGACAGCTCTCCCTTACCCTATCTCGAAACTCATGTGAACCATCATAGTATTCCCAAATCTTATCAAGATAAATTTATTGACAAAATTCTTATTGAGGTTTGGCATAAGAATTATGTCTCTTAAGTTGGCATATCAACTTATGTGATCAATTCAATCTCTCTATACACTTGACATACAAATCACTTGTATGTCCAATAGTTTTTTCTTTTATTCTTTTTCTGGGGTGACAAGTCTTTCTTTAGGAAACTTAAGACTCCTCAATTGGAATCATGTTATCAGAAGATTGGACAATCAGGTTTAAGAGATCTTCATTTAGTCAAACTCTCTCTGAAGAATTATACCTATTCTTAACTAAAATAGTTCCTTATTATCTTTTATCCTCACTATTACATATGCTACTCTTCAAAAAAACAAACTTTTTGTTTAATTTTACAATATGTAAAAGATGGCTTAATTAATAATGATTCCAAAATTGAATGATGCTGGATTACTAATATCGCTTTAAATAGACGGCCTACCTTTGTTACTGTAAGCTTAACCTCTAATTTTAATCTTATATATATGATTTTATCTTTAATTATACTTGGAATCTTCAAATCATTCACTCTTTTTTCTTCGATGATGATCTTATTAATCTTATCTCATCTATTTATGACTGTAAGGCGATTTGAAGTATTAAAGTCAATTTAAAAAAAAAAAAACATTTGAAATCATCTTCCAACTTCTCACTATTATCTTGTTCTTCATCTAGTCATTAGATAATTCTACTCATATTTTGTTCACATGTAGTTTTACTTGTAATTGCTGAAATTTTATTCAGCCTTCCTTGGGTATTCGTTGTAAACACTTTACTGATTGACCTTTGGGTATGTGGATTAAAGAGCGAGATCATCTTGATTGAAACTCTGCTCTGCTTTGCTTTTTTTCTTCTTTTTTTTGTCTTCTGTCTATCATCTTTACCTCTTTATGGATGTTTTGGAAGAATAGAAACACTTTATGGTTTTTATCATCTTTACCTCTCTATTAACACTATGCTAATGGAGACTCTTTCTTCTAACACATGACTATATTATTGATCGTAATGCTTCCTTTGTCAGTATTATGTTTTTGGTGTGCAATTCTGATGGATTCACTTTCGCTGTTGCAGGTCATATTCATCAAACAACTGATCCTCTACATGGCCTGCATTATCGATTTTGTTTTTGTTTATGCCAAAATTGGATGATGAAGTATCAATCAAACCATACAAAGGCTACTTGCATGAGTTTATCATACCATATTAATCAAATTTTATGTAAGTAAGTTTTGTAAGAATCATCTGAATAATAATCTCAACTCTTCTCCCAAGTATTTCGTCTCACAAATTTATACAATATCCTAAATAGACATTTTTCTTGACTCTACTTTGGGTTAGATAACACTTCCTTCCCAAAGCATCTTATTCCCAACCTGATAATAATATTATAAAAAAAATGAATGAGGTCAAATAACTTCAAAATCGATGCTACAATCATATGAAGCCCAAAGAATTATTATATTACGTTCGCGTCACAATGTCTTCGACTTCTTGTACGGTGGTGTGCGTTGACTTTGTAATTGGTGCCATTCAACGTGCCCTCCCCTCCACAACCTTATCAAACCTCATTTGTTTCGAGAACCAAGTAAGCCAACCAAATTCTTCATTGTTAATCCCGCTTTCGTTGTTCCCAACGCATATTATAAAGGAAGTCATCGTGTCACGCTTCGTTGTTGTTGTTGTTGGATCAAAAAGGGTTAATCTAATGCATGCAAGCAGAGACATACTCTTTTGGTGGATCATGTGATCTACTAAATACTTGTACTTTATTCTTGATAATGTAAGGAAAAAGTGTTTATAGTATTATTAGTTAGTGAAACAGTGACAGCAAAATCCGACTAATAATGAAGTTATGTGGATATTAGTCCAAAAGCATGATTAAAAATATTTTATCCAGAAACATTTTGCATAATATTTTTTCATATTAATCAATTATAAAAAATTATCTTAGATATAATAATTAAAATTAATTATTTTTTATTAAATTTATGAATTATCTTGAACATCGAACAGATGGAGTCGGAAAAATACATTTAAGGCCATCCCATGCACATATGGGCATCATTGTCCTGCCATAATGGAGGACAATAGCTGCATGTTTCATACATGCGTATTCTCCGTAAACATCATCGCTAAAGCAGATTACGATAATAACACACTTTGGAGTCTTTACAGTTAAACTGTCTGAGAATATATACACATATATATATATACATATATATATATAGGCTTTATGAGCCCGAGAGTCCGAGACACGCCATCATCTCGCCACCGGATGATGTACGGCGTCATGACGTGTCAAAGTGGACACTACTCGTTGGATCCCGTCTCTTAATCCAGGGACCATACAGAGAACGACGATTCTCATTGGCTTATAGTTTGGACCCATGGAGGTGTCCAATGGTCGAAGAGAGCTGTCTCTATTTGGTCGGTCGATGGCGAAACGGGAGTCGCGGCCCTCTCCGATGCCGCGGCTCTCTCCGATGCCGCGGCCTCCAGGGTACCAGTCTCTTACCTGGTCCCGCTGCGGCATTGGGGGGTCACGATCAAGAAAGGGACCGAATGATCGAACGGTCATTATCTCTCACCCTCCTCCCGAGGGCCCAGCGAAGCTGTGGCCCACCCACGTGGTGGTCCTCGCCGCCATGTGACTGGAAGCGGGTCCCGGGCCCTCCGGTTTGGGGAACTCGCGTCGCCGTGCCTCCCCCGGCTTCTCGCACCGATAACCCACCGCGTGTTCTCCTAGTCCAACACGGCCCCCACACGAACCCGCTTGAGGCATCCAACAGGCGCACGGGTAATCGCGACGGTCGAACGGTGGAAACTCGTGCAGCAGATCATTCCCCTCTGTTCGTTTCTGATGCACGTGGGGGCACGATAAGATTAACCATGAACGGCGAGGCGTCGCTTGAACTTTGTGGGCGCCCGGAGTTCTGATCAATTTTATTAAACTGATGCTGCGGCATATCCGACGTTTCAGCCGTGACTCGTTTCGAGCCGAGACGACGTGGTCTATTCGTCTGTCCAATGAGGATGACGCCGTGGCGTGTACAACAAAACCGATACGCTCACAGGCTGCGACCAAACCCCCCGTCGAATTCAATTCTTTTCCCACTTCCCCGAAATTCCAATTTACAGATTAATTATTAGCTAAATAATATTTTAATGAATATGAATATATATATATATATATATATATATATATATATATATATATATATATATCACTGTTCGTCTTATTTGGAAGGATATGAAACGTTACATAAATCAGATACATGCATAAGGAATTAATGCGAAACAATTTTTTACGGAGAAAGTTTTTGCAAATAACAAAATTGATATTGTGATATGATCATTTTTATTAAAATTAGCTAAAAAGCCCATTTACCTTAAACAAAATCGACGTGAATTTTTCGGGAGTTTTTATAATCATAGTGTTTTCTGGAATTTATTATTTTATTTTATTGTTAACAGTGTAGTTAACTTAGGAAGATTAATGGGTAAATTTTGAAAAAAAATCTTTTTTATTTTTAAAATTTTCTAACAATATTTGTCTTAATCTAATACTTAAAATACCTTTCAATCATTAATTCATTTTTTTTAACTTTTCTTAGAGACTAATCCATAAGGTCCATTTATAATATTTTTGTATTTATATTATAATATTTTTAATAATATAAATATATTTAATGTAATATAAATGTATTATAGCATAATATTTTTATACTACATATATATATTTTTATTTTACTAGCTGGATCGTATAAATAAATACTTAGTATAAATAAGATGAATCGATCTATTCGATTTTACTAAAAATAATATGAACCGATGTATAGAAAATGAGAGAAAAAATATATTCAAGATATTATGTAAAAAAAATAAAACTTTTTTGAACCTTCTTCCAATTTTAATTACACAAAGGGGAATGCAAAGAAGAAGATAAATCTTATCGACTTGGAAAATGAAGGGTCAAAATTGGCATGTGAGCTTAGGTCTCAAATTAATCTTATACTTTTACATATTATATGCAATATATAGTCACATAAAAGAAAAAGGAAACCCCGCTCTTCCTCTAACCCCCATTCTTTCCCAACCGAAACATCTGCCTACCGTCCTCTCCTCTTCCTTTCCTCCCACAGAATTCCACCACAACTAAACCAAAAACCCATCTTTTCTTGTTCTTGTTCTGGTATTTTTTTTTGTCTTTCCTCAAAGTTTGAGGAAGCTCGACTCGACGGCGCCGTCCCGGTGGCGAGATTAGGGTTTTCTCGGTGCCGCTGCGGCTCGTCGGTTTCCACGACATACCGTGCACGATTCCCGTGGTGAGATGCTTTGTTTTTATCGGTTTTGATGATTTCGAAGACTTCGGTCGTGTATTTCGAAGTAGTTGTTTGGAATTCCCAATGATTTATAGCTGTATAGTTGTCGTTTTTGTTCTTGTGGCCTTGGGTTGAAGGAGTCCGCCGGTTTCTGGTGGAAAAATCAAAGCTTTCTATCTGATTTTTCTTATATGATTTGTGTTGATCCGACGAGAGTAAAACGTATATCGAAAATAAAAGAGCTGGATGATCACATCGTAGAGGTAAGAAAAAGTCGTAATTGTGCGTCGATTCGTTTGTTCTTGGCGCAAATTGTAACTCTTCTTCACGTATATGTGTTTTCCCCTCCCCAAAACCCTGGAATCTTCATTCTTCCTGCCTATAATTAGATTGATTTCATCAATTCACTATGTGTCTACAGGTGAAGCTCTTTTTTATTTTTAGGTTCTCACCTCGTTCGAGTTGTTCTCCTTCCTCTCATCTCTCTCTTCTTTCACTGTAACTTCTTTTGTGGAGAGCAAATGGAATTGTGAGGAACGCATTCTGACAGACGACAAACAACCGAAATATTATGTTATGGTGTATTTAGTAAATTTTATCTCTACTGCATACCATCCTCCATGGTTCGGCTGATTTCTTTGCTTATCCCCATGTCTTCTGCTGGTAATCTTCATTTGGTCTTGTGCTTGTTATGGGACCCAAACCCCAAACCCCCCCCCCCCCCCCCCCCCATTTATGGTGTTTGTCACCTGAAAATTCTGTCTTGATCTGCCCTCCGTTCCTCCTGAGGAATTTGGAGTGGGAACCGAGTTGAGTGCTCCATCGTGCGGTTCTTGCCTCTTTAGATTGTCCTTGGATCATTCTGCATGGGATTTCCACTAGAAAACTTCTTTTTTTGCTTGTGAATTTTCCTTCTTTCATGATATTATTATTTTTATGTGTAAATCCACCTTACTAGTGTGGAGTCTTTCTGTGGCAGATTTGTGGTGATGCTGCTGTTGCCACAAATAGGTCGTTTCTGATTCACGAACTCATCAATGTGGTTTCATTTGAAGGAGGCAGTGAATGGATATAGGTGGAGTTGAGCACCAAAGGCGTTTGGCACAGCAGAAGACATCTTGGACAGAAGATAACCATAGGTTGCCATTGCTCCCTTCCAAGAAGAACAATGACATTTCTGCCACCTGCAAGCCCAAGAATGTTGCTTCTAGGTACAAGTCTGGGATCTCATCTACCCCTGTTTTGACTCCTAGTTCACCGAGACGACACCCCTCTCCCAATGCCGGTCACACATCTCCTGCACCTGCAGTGTCACTGCCTAAGCGACCCCAATCTGCTGAGAGGAGACGACCAACAACCCCTTCATCGAGGTTCTCTGCACCCTCATCCCCTTCTAGTTCTTCTACACCCTCTTCCCCATCTTCTACATCAACAACACCAGCACATGATATGGTGGCAGAAATTCATAGCACCACGCGGCGTTTACTCAGCAACAGGACTCCCGATGGTTTGTGGCCATCAATGCGGAGCCTGTCTTCCTCATTCCAGTCAGAATCTCCCATAATTTCTGTTAGTAAAAAGGAAAAAGTGGTTGTGAATTCCTCAGAGAAAACAATTAAGTCTCCGGCCAATATAGTAATTGAGAGAAAGAGGACTCCTCTGAGAGGAAGAAACTCATCTGACCAATCAGAGAATTCTAAACCATTGGATAACTCAAATGCAAGGGTCATTGATCAATGTCGGTGGCCTGGGATGATGGGAGGAAGGTCATCTGCAAATGGTTTGTCAAGAAGTGTGGATCTCTCTGATAGGTCTAGTAGATCTGCATCTTTAACAGTTGCATCACGGGGGGTCTCCCCAAAGAGAATGAATCCGTCATCTGATAGTGCAACTAGAGTTCCCCAGCCATCTTTAAGTGAGGTTACGGAGAGAATATTTAATGATGGAGGTGGAAGAGCAGAGCAGTGTGTAAAATCAGTTGTAAAGTCCTCTTCACAAATTCCCGTGAGATATTCCTCAGTAACACGGTCAAATAAGACTCAGTCATCACCGGTCCCAGGTTTGCGTTGCCTTTCGTCACCGAGTAAGGTTTTGTCAACATCAACATCATCATATACTGCTAGGGGTATGTCGAGTCCTTCAAGGACAAGACCATCTACTCCGGTCTCATCATCTAGCAACGTTACTAGCAGCATGGTTGCCACATCCTCTGTCCTTAACTACAGTGTTGATGTGCGAAAAGGAAAGAAGAATAGAAATCACATAGAAGATGCTCATCAGCTAAAGCTGCTTTATAATGCAAACTTGCGGTGGCGCTTTGTCAACGCTCAAGCAGACAAGACACTATTGGTTCAGAAAATGAAGACAGAGGTATTGTTAGTTATATCCAAGGAAAAATGACTTGTTAGGATGAAATACAAAGTTCTGCTTGATAGAATACATTACTCTTGTTTCTGACATCTCTTTTACACATTATGTTATGCATAAAATATTCAAGCAGATTTCTACGGCAAGATGAATGTTTGAGTGTTTAGATATTTGGCAGACAATGTGATGCCATTATTCTTTTAACACACTTTCTTTTCTTCTTTTGCAAATTTCATTCTTGTTGGCATTTTTCTGATCAATCGGACATTATTAGATGCTGAGAGCTATTAAGAAGAAATATGCTCACTTTGACATTCCTTAATAATTTATACATAATAGAGTTTAGGTGATAAGCATAGACCAACATGTTATTGTTAGTAGGACGTAACAAGAAATTGGATGAATTGTGACTTTTGCTTGTTTTGAGAATTAATCTTTTCCTTTTCTTATGTTGTTATTTTTATGCCCGTGATATTGTACTAAATTACCTTAGTCAAAGTCTCTCTTGGTATATCTTGGCTAACATGGTTATCTTACTGTTGATCAAAAAACAGAATGTTCTTCACAGTGTGTGGAATAGAATTTCAAAATTGCATGATCCTGTGATCTTGAAAAGAATTGATGTGCAGCGTCTGCAGCTAGAAATGAAGTTGCGTATGATTTTGAAAGAACAGGTACAATTTGGTTCATTCAGTTCTATCACCTCATTCATCAGGGCACTTATAGCCAATGTGGAATTGAATAAGCACAGGATATTACCATTTTTTATTCATCTTCTGATGTTTTCTGTATAGCCAATGTCTTATTAGAACTGCAGCTTTTTTTTTTTTATAGGAGAAGGATAATTTGATGAATTTCTATTTGGTCTTGATAAATCTTAATCTTAGTCAAATTCATAGGTCTACATTTACTTGTTCCAATAGTCTAAATTTGACCCAGGCCACTTGGTCATCTTTGACAACTTACATGGACTCTTGAACACCATTATCAGAGGATCATTGCTGACGCATTGTTTATAAATTTTATCTGTCTCGCCGAATGGACAGAGGCAAACCCAGTTTTTTGAAACTCCTGAGATACATGCATCTGATGGGGATATCTAATGTAGCTTAAGTCATTCACCACAAGATATAATGTGGTTTAAAAGGCTCTTTAGCAAACTGCCATGATAACACATATCATTGAGTTTATAGTCATTTATCAAACATTTAATCAGTATACTGATAAACCATTTAATGTTATAGTTTTGAATAAAATAAAATGTTCATTATTTTGCAACAGGCTAAATGCCATCTGAATTTTTTGATGGTTTAAAACAATAAGTACCAAAATCAATTTACTTGATATATTAATTTGAAGTTATTTCTGTTCTTTGAATTACCAATCGTCATAATTCATGGTTTTGGATGAAATGTAGCATATATTTATGATCGTGGCTTAACTTTTGACCACGTGAAGCTTTTTGACTTCAAAGTTTGGACAAAGGAGTAGCTGGCATCACATGATGTTAGTGCTGTATAATTATGTATTCCCTTTGATCCACTTATTTTAAACTCCCGACCAGTTTTGAATGTCATCACTAGTAGATGCATGATTTCTTTAGTGTATTATGTTTCTAAGGTTTGTTAAAACTACCACGTAAGTTTTGAACATGTTAAACAGGTTTGTCAGTTTTGTTCTGATACACATTCACATTGGTTTGTTAGGGCAATACATGAATTTGTTTATTGCATGGTTAATTTTAAGTTCTTCTATGAACAACTTTGTAGATGGCATACCTTGAACATTTGGTGGCATTAGAAAGGGAACATTGTAGCTCTTTATCTGGTGCAGTGGAAGCTTTAAATGCAAGCACCCTACGTCTTCCTATTACAGGAGGGGCAAAGGTATTTACATACTGATGACATGATAACATTCGTTCATTCTATATATGTAGCTTATTATGCCTATAAAAGAAAATTATATTTAATTTTAGTTAACAAAATATTTTAATTGTTTGTCTCTGTGTTTCAGGCAGCTGTAGTTGATGTAAAAAATGCTGTTAGTTCAGCAGTTGATGTTATGCAAGCAATGGGTTCCTCCATTGGCCATTTACTATCTAAGGTGTGACACAGAGATTTTTACCAATTACTATAACATTATTTGCCATAATATTCTTTGCTTTCGATCTGCGTTCACTATAAAGGACCTTAAAAAATATCAATATGCTTCCTTTCTGAATATTTGTTAGGAAAGAACATAAATCAAGTCATCATTTTATTGTTGAATTGCCACCTATTAACTCCCATCTAGTGTGGTGGTGCTTATAAATGGGGTTGGATTATCTGTATCAAAACCCTTTCACAAGAGTTTTGCTAAGGTTGATGTTCTCCATGTTGGGCCTTTCAAGTACAAATTATGTTGTGGTTTCTTTTTGTCCACCTATGCATCGATGTCTCCCCACCATTTCTAAAGCCTCTAAAAAACTGGAGGATTACATTTTGTATGAACATCGACCTGGTTATATGTTGGCAGTGTATTTTCTGAACTGGTATTGTGGAGGCAATATTTTACATAAATACTTTTCTAATGGAAATTGCCATTGATGTGTCAATTTACTGTAAGCAAGTTTTAAATTCTCAGGCAAGTGCCGGTTCTGACACTGTCGGATCATTCTGGTACTGGTATACCGGCCTATACCACCTGATATCACTGGAAAAAATTAATAAAAAATAAATACTCCATTGGTATATATTGGTCTGATTGGTATTTGTACCAAAGTTTGTTTTAGAATCTAATGTATGATCATATCTAGTGTCTTTTTTTCATGTATAAGTGACAACTTTCATTGGTCAAATTGATTCTGATTTCTGACATTAGTCATGGACTTCTCTGAGAGAGAATCAAATTTGGGTTAGGAGCTCTAAATTCCAGTGTTACCTAAATCTGCTATGATCTTACTTGGTTCCTTGGTGGAGCTATACAATTCCAGTTTGAGTTGGATTACCACACTCAGTCAACATAAACCAAAGGAGTGAAGTTGTGATCTGGATTCACATTGTCTTGGAAGCACTACTTTTTAATCCTTGTAAGTAGGGTTCACCGTCCCGAGGCATACCGCTTGATATGGGCGGTATGTAGTTTGATAAGGGATTGGTACGCGGACTGCCCTATATCGGGCGGTACACTTACATGACCCCATATCACATTATACGGGGTTTGTACCAGTTGATAACGATCGAAATCCGACTATTATTGACTTGTACTAGTCGGTAACGATTGGATTTTGATTGTTACCAATCAAGGGGTGGGATTGCCTTGTTTCAAATGGTCAATTTGATCGTTTGAACCATAGGTAAAAGATTTTTAAACCCTTTCCTCCCCCCTCTTTCAGCTCATTTCACACTCTTAAACTTTTAAACTCTTTCTCACTCACATCTCTCTCTTATTCTCATATTTTCACTAAACTCAACAAAGCTGTGATTCATAAATTAAATCAAATTTGGAGACTAATTTGAGAGGATTAAGAGGAAGAACACTCTAATCAAGAGGAACTAGAGACACTCAACCATCACAGCTGTTCGCTTAGCGTGCAAAGGCAAAAGTAAAGGCAAAGGCAAAGGCGAAGGGGAAGATAGTAGCATCAGCCGTATTGTTGGAAAGAATCGAGTCGGGTGACGAGACACGTTCTTAATCGCATTCAACACCCCGCTCGGTCCATAGGCATAACAGCGACGTGAACAGCAGTGCCTCGACTGATGATGGCAGCAACACTAGGGAGTCGATGGTCCCGTTTATATAATTTGAGGGTGGTGCATGGATCGAGAAGCAATATTTTGTATATGCTACCTAAGATTCAGATTATGGAGTTCAATAAACTACTGGTCAAGTTGATGCACGAAAGGGGAATGCAATGGATGATTTTGAATAGATACGATAGAGTATACACGATGTGGACATACAGCGAAGCTCATTGTATTCATAACTATCGTATTATGGAGAATCTTACGACCAACAACAGTATGGTGATAGTTGGTCATACTTCTTCTAGCAGTAGTATAGCGATTGATCTTATAATACGGAGCAGCAATTAGTGACGAAAGTAGATTTTCTAACATTCTCCATGCTTCACACTAATACATGCCACAATCGTCCTTGCCTTAGGAGCTGCCTCGAACACATGTGGTTCATGACGATTAGAATACGATCATCATCACATTGATGTACTAATGGCATACGGTGTATCAGTATACGATGTCATGGGATCAATTTCAAGATTGGGTTTGATAAACGTATCAAATTGATATACAGATACATAAGATCGAGGATCCTGATCCACCGCCCGTAGAGTCATGTTGTTCTTTTTAGTGGTAGAACATAATATATCTATCGATTGATTACTTGATTCATTTGAATCTTAAAGTTTAAATTGCTTAAAAAATAATCTAACAATTCAAATTATTCTTTGTAAATAATTTAATATTAACGAAAAGATGGTCTGGAACGTATCACAAAACTACTCTTTAAAGCTCGAAAAAGATGTGTTCCTATTCTTTCCTAATTTAAATTATTTTTGCTAAAATTATACTAAATTTATATTTATTTTCAACTTAAAAACCCTAATCTAATTTTTTTCTATTCTTTAAGGTTTTTTGGAGCTATTTTTCGTAATTTTATTGTACCATCGTTATGCCTTAGTATACTGACATACAGTGAGTTGGTATGCCTCGGCATGTACGACACTGATGACTGGTTGGTACATTAGTATGGACTGGTAAGGCAAACCTTGTTTGTAAGAGCCTTTTGTCTTGAGTTTCGTATAAGTTGAAGGATAAAGATGAGCTTCTTGCGGAAATTTCAAAAGATGAAGTTCACTAATGCCATTTGTTACTTTTTGTTGAGGTGTTCTAACTTCAAATTTCAGTTGCTCTTCTGAAATAATAGCATGAAATTTACATATTGATTTGTTCTGAAAAGGCAACAACTAGGATCATGGGTTGATTGTTCTGGTGATTCTGGGTTCAAATATGATAGTATTGATTGATGTTTGCTTATGTTTATCAGGTAGAGGGTACCAAGTCTCTGGTCTCTGAGCTTTCAACCATTGCAGCAAGAGAAAAATCCATGCTTGATGAGTGCAGAGATTTACTAGCTTCAACAGCAACTATGCAGGTTAGTGCTGATAAAATGATGCTTATGCTACAAGCCCAGTCATATATTATTCCACTACAAAATACACCATTAGTTTCTCCACATGTTTCTTTTATTGATATCTCTCACAAGAAGTAATTTACATTTGCAGCTTTCTGGTATGGAAAGCTTAATTTTGTCCTTACATCATGTCTTTTAATGAATTCCCGGTGTCCATGTCAACTGTGGTTCACTGGATATTGTCTCGCATGAATACCATGTTTCACTTGCACGAGTATTAGGGCCAACCATGGAGAACTAGGCTCGTTTGTGTAATCATGTTGAACGACTACTCGCACAGTATCCGTTTATTTTCTTAAAGGAACCATATTTTCATACTATTAGCCACACAATATACAGAACCAGGAAATATTATCTTAACTGAGATTTCCATGAAACAGGTGCAGGAGTCCAGTCTTAGAACACACATCATACAACTTAAACAAGATGCTCATGAGCCAGATTAGCCAAGTTCCATAAATCAAAGGTCATCAGGTGATGAGAGCCCATGCTTCTTGAGGGTAACAACTTTGAAATGGAAGAGATGAAACTAGCAACCCGTGGTTAGTTCTTTTTGGGCTATGCGTGCGCACACATACACACCCCATTTTCTTTTTCCCTTTCCTTTTTTTCCCCTCATTTTGTTATTTTTATTTTTATTTTTTTTCAAATGTAATTTTTTAAGTGCTCATACAAAGGCAAAAAAGGAAGTACACAACACATGAGAAGCAAAAGGTTGAAATCATCATTAAGCTCAGTTCTCCATATGTATGTGTATGTATATATTAACAACTTTATGATGACAGAAAAGATGCTAAAGTTACAACCAAACTCATTTCTGATTTGCTGTCTAACAGGTAACTCGCAAGTCTACAGATATGATGACTCGATTACTTATGAATAACCACTTGGAGATGTTGGAGATTTTATTACTGATAAAGATTAAGATAGTTGAGATTAACCTATGTTTAATATGCTTTACAAATATGCTCTCAATATCACTATTTGCAGAAGCAAAATTAGATTACAATTTGTCAGACATAGGTAGGTTGCAAAATCGTATTCTGCATTTGTTAATGGCTTCAAAATTGGTTGAAAAATAAATTAAAATAAAAAAGAGAAATATTAAAAATATAAAAAATTATAGAAAAGAAATATAAATTAAACTCATTTCGGATTTCATCTTTTCGTCTATTACAATTTAAGTAGTCTAAATCAAATTTTACACATGACTAATTATCATTTGGCTATTAGCTTATTCTTTTCTGACATTAGTGCCCTTTATAATTTCATTGGTTATTATGATGACAAATATATATATATATATATATATATATATATATATATATATATATATATATATATATATATATATATATATATATATATATATATATATATATATATATATATATATATATATATATATATATATATATATATATATATATATATATATATATATATATATATATATATATATATATATATATATATATATATATATATATATATATATATATATATATATATATATATATATATATATATATATATATATATATATATATATATATATATATATATATATATATATATATATATATATATATATATATATATATATATATATATATATATATATATATATATATATATATATATATATATATATATATATATATATATATATATATATATATATATATATATATATATATATATATATATATATATATATATATATATATATATATATATATATATATATATATATATATATATATATATATATATATATATATATATATATATATTTGGACGGATATTATCAAAACCACAATATTTGAAGGACACATGAAATAAATTAAAATTAAAATTTTGTAATGACAAATATATTATGATCAAACTTTGCAAGGATAGAAATGTAAAAAGCCATTTTTGAAAAGAATATTAGTACTATAATGATTTTTCTGTTGGATGTCATTGTCATTACCAAATCTCCATCATCTATATTATTAGATTAGAATGCCTTCCTGCATGATAATATTATCAAGAGAGGAATAAATATCTGTTGACAAGGGTAGAAATTGAAAGTCGTATCAATTGAAGTGTTTTTTTTGTTTTTTTGTTCTTTCCCATCATATATTTCTTAAAATACAAATATAATACTAATATCGGTCAAGAATTCACTGGATACTATCTCATTGATGTGGTGGTATCCATGTCCGTCCATTTTTAGCGTCAAATCTGCCACCAATAATTGAGGTGACTTAACGAGCGCGTCGTCTGTCGTAAGGGAGTGGATTCAAAGAGTTGCACCGGAGTCGGAACGAGACGTCATGTGGAAGAGGAGAAACCTTTGGGCAAGAGACAGTGATGCAGCTGATGAATTGATAGGTTTTAACCGAAAACAGAAGAGATAGTTGTGATTAATGACGTCCATCACTTAATCTCGTGATGATTGCTTGATCATGGCTTTGGCTGATGATGATATTGCTACTTTATAAGGAACAAACAAAAGGGAAAACATGGATTTGCTTTAGCTGTTTGCAACCAAGTGTTGATCGATAACCTTTTTTCGATGAGTGCATACCGTAGTGGTTCAAATCGTCACGAGGTCAATGAACAATTTGGAATCGTCACGAGGTGCATATCTTCAGCATCTAGATTTTTCATCTCGATTCAAAGTGTTCTTGCACATCACCTGCTAATGGGAACCATCCATAGTGCTCTCTACTGGTCCACACTGCTCTATTGGTCGACGACAAGTACTTGAAGTAGCACTTGATTAGAAAGGTCGATAGAGCATCGGCTGGCTTCATACCCGACACACACAGCGAGAAAGAGAGAGAGAGAGAGAGAGAGAGAGAGAGAGAGAGAGGGATGGTGGAAGTGGTAGAATCCGGCATGGTGGTTCCAGGCGAGCAGACTCCCGAGGGATCCATCTGGCTCTCCAACCTGGACTTGCTGGTGTTTCGAGCTCATACTCCCGTCGTCTACTTCTATCACCCCAGTGGCGACTCCGGTTTCTTCTCCGTAGAACTGCTCAAGGCAGCCCTAGCCAAGGCATTAGTCCCCTTCTACCCTCTCGCCGGCCGCCTCGGGTTCGACTCCGACGGCCGCCTCGAGATCAGTGCACCGGCGAGGGGGTCCTC
Organism: Musa balbisiana; assembly: GCA_004837865.1. Classification (NCBI taxonomy): domain Eukaryota; kingdom Viridiplantae; phylum Streptophyta; class Magnoliopsida; order Zingiberales; family Musaceae; genus Musa; species Musa balbisiana. Next base: position 23,291,367 of record CM017194.1, on the reverse strand, counting down.
TTCGTGGTGGCTCGCTCCGACTCCACGCTGGAAGAGCTGGGGGAGTTGGCACCGTCCGCCGAGATGAACAAACTGTTCGTGCCCAACGTAGAGTCCGATGAGCCGCCCTTGTGCATGTTTCAGGTATGCATGTCATCATCATCATCTTCTTCTTCCTATCATAATACATCCGCTTTGGATCATCTTTCTTCTCCGATCTGCTATTCCGATCCGATATCACTTGACTTTGTAAAACTACTATCATTATTACCTTTCATATAATCTTTTCAAAGAGAGAATAAAAAAGAAAAGAAAAGAGAGAAAGCTGATGCTGCACAAAATTCAACTAATAAGACTGTCACGTAAAACTAAAATGATTTCATATAGAAAAAGTGTTAGGATTGGTTGCGTCAGTAATTTGTCTGCTTTGGCAGGCAGAACGATTTCTCATGTGATGTAGGGATACTATTATTATTAGTCCCTTGAAATTGAACTAAAATCCAAAAAAGTCACTTTCTTTTTGGTTTTGATTACCATTGAGTTTTTTTTTTCTTTTCTTTTGATTTCAGCTTTTCTAATTTATCCCTCATAAGTGAGGGACTCTATTTCATGTCTTTTTCGTCCTTTTTTGTTTTTTTTATTAGTTCATAAAAAAATTTCAAACTGGTTCCAAAAAATTAACTAGACATTTTCCAAAAAAATATTATGCAAGTGAATTTTAGAAATAAAAATTATTATTTTTACATAAGACATTAGGAATCTATGAAATAATCTAAACTGCATATCAACATAAATTTCGAAATAACATTAAAAGTTCACTTATATTGTTTATATATATATATATATATATATATATATATATATATATATATATATATATATATATATATATATATATATATATATATATATATATATATATATATATATATATATATATATATATATATATATATATATATATATATATATATATATATATATATATATATATATATATATATATATATATATATATATATATATATATATATATATATATATATATATATATATATATATATATATATATATATATATATATATATATATATATATATATATATATATATATATATATATATATATATATATATATATATATATATATATATATATATATATATATATATATATATATATATATATATATATATATATATATATATATATATATATATATATATATATATATATATATATATATATATATATATATATATATATATATATATATATATATATATATATATATATATATATATATATATATATATATATATATATATATATATATATATATATATATATATATATATATATATATATATATATATATATATATATATATATATATATATATATATATATATATATATATATATATATATATATATATATATATATATATATATATATATATATATATATATATATATATATATATATATATATATATATATATATATATATATATATATATATATATATATATATATATATATATATATATATATATATATATATATATATATATATATATATATATATATATATATATATATATATATATATATATATATATATATATATATATATATATATATATATATATATATATATATATATATATATATATATATATATATATATATATATATATATATATATATATATATATATATATATATATATATATATATATATATATATATATATATATATATATATATATATATATATATATATATATATATATATATATATATATATATATATATATATATATATATTCAGTGTGGTGGTGTGTGCCTTTCGACCGCCGTTCATCACACCGCTGCCGACGGCCTCTCTGCTCTTTGCTTCGTCAACGCATGGTCTGACATCGCTCGCGGCGCGGAGCTCACCGTCAACCCCTGCCTGGACCGCACCCTCCTCCGCGCTCGCTCCCCGCCTCAGGTCCTCTTCGACCACCCTGAGTACGTTCACAGGCAAGTGCAACAGCCCACGCCTTGGGCCACCGTTCCACCCCCGGTGGCGTCCGCCATCCTTACGCTGTCCAAAGACCAGCTCTGCCGCCTCAAGAGCAGCGGCAGCGGCGTCAGGCCCCTCTCCACCTTCAAAGCTGTCGTGGCTCACGTCTGGCGCTGCGCATGCAAGGCCCGGGAACTCGCAGACGATGAGGAGACTCGAGTGTACGTGATCGGCGACGCACGCACTCGCATGAGACCGCCGCTCCCGGAAGGCTATGTGGGCAATGCCGTCTTCAGGACGTCGGTCACGGCGACGGTCGGGGAGGTGCTGTCGAGCCCGTTCGAGTTCGGGGCTGACAAGATACATGACGCCATAGCGCGGCTGGACGACGACTACGTGAGGTCGCTGATAGACTACATGGAGGTGAGTGATGTGTCCGGCTCGATAACGGGGAGGTGGAGGTGGTCCGGGGCGGACCTGTGGGTGGTCAGCTGGCTGGGGCTGCCGACGCATGGGGCCGATTTCGGGTGGGGGAAGCCAATGTACATGTCGCAGGCTTCAGTCGTCTGCGGGTTGGTGTTTGTTGCGCACAGCCCCAGGGATGACGGGGGAGTTGCTGTCGTGTTAGGGTTGCAGCAGGAGAGCATGCCAAGGTTCAAGAAGGCGTTCTACGAGAAGTTGGAGACTGTGGAAGGAGCTTAACCAGGATGCATGGTTTCATTCGAACTTCTTCTCACCTTGTGTTCATGTGATGTGTTGTTTGTGCATGCATGCTTGGAAGATTTGAAGTTTCTCAAAACTTTGGCATATGGCAGGAACTTAATAATATAATTCATGAATGTTTCCTTTCTATAAACGATGTAAAATTAAGATATGGAAGTATGTAGCGTGACATTGTAGTGAGTGTTATTGTAATCATGCATGACAGTCTATAATATAACTCGAGGTGACCTAAACATTGCTTCACAAGCCAATAAACTTAGTTGCCACCTCTCGGAACACAGTATGAGCGGAAGGATTAGGACATGAAGGCTCCTCTCTTCAAACAATTATTTTATGCTCTCAATGTAGTTAGTGAAATCAAATTATATGTGCCGAGAGACACCAACATCTAAAAAACAAGGGAAAGGGAACGAATAAGCAAAGAAGAGAAAAGGAAGAGCTGACCAACTCAAGTGAACGTGGATTTTCTTCTTTCAAAAATTATATTAAGTATTTGTTGAAATATTCAAATTGGTTAATGTATTGTAGCATAAGTAATAGATTTTATGTATGTTCAAATCTACGTGTGAGAGCATCATCATGGACACCATTTAATGTGATAAAAATATCTTTCAATTTATTTATATTTATTTTTTTAAATCAATTTTCCGGATAATATGAACGTAAATATGATCAACATCTCATTAAATTTGACCTCAAAGAATTCTACATATTCTTTTTGATGCTCTAAAATAGCACAAAGGGGACTGACTAATCAGATCTACAGAGGGAAGCCCATGATCAACTTTATTGTTTGTTTATATGCTATAGATATATTAATCAAGTCAAATAGTTCATGGGTGATGAGATAAAAATTCAATCCAATCAAGAATTTAACTTTTTAAGTTATGGGTAAAATCGATTATTCACAACATGGGATTATTAGATCATCTTTATCCATCATATGAATAAAATTTTTTCAGTGACTCATTTAGATCACATGAACATTTATATCCTATTAAGCTTATATCGACTTAATTTTTTTACTGACTCATTGAATCAAATTTTGTCCGCGCCTCTGATATTATGTTACAAAACGAAAAATGATGAGTCTATGTTAATCTTATCCGGATTAACATATATAATGTTGGATAGTAATTCGATCAAAGAGCTCAAACGTATATGTTCTAGGATAAACAAACTTAGTACATGTAATTCGACTCTTTTAATCCTTTTTGTGAAACTTTTATTTCACCTATATGAATGTTGCAAACATATTTATCTTCTTCTCTATTCAAAATCAACTAAAATAATAGAGGGGGAAGACTAAGAGATAGAGTTAAAATAATAAAGTCAAATTATCATTGATTCATAAAAGGTTCACATGACCGCCATGCGAGTGGTTGGCTTTCATCTAGAACTAGAATTTCGATGCTGAATTAGAGCGCCGTGCATGATGAATTGTTGTACATATTCAAATGCGGTGGTGGGTGCGTCCAATTAAGAATATAACATTTTATGTCTGTGAGAGAGAGAGTAATGGAGGTAGAGATAGTGGAGTCGAGCTTTGTCGTTCCCAGCGAAGACACTCCGAAGCACAGTATCTGGCTCTCTAATCTGGATCTAATGCTCGCCCCGAGACGTCACACGCCAACCATCACCCTATTTCTACACAACGGTGACCCCAACTTCTTCTCTGTGGACATCCTGAAAGCGGCCTTGGCCAAGGCCCTGCTCCATTTCTACCCCTTGGCGGGCCGGGTCGCCGTCGGTGAAGACGGCCGGCTTGAGATCCAGTGCACCGGCGAGGGTGTCCTCTTCGTAGTGGCTCGCTCGACCTGCACCTTGGATGTCCTTAGCGACTTCACGCCGTCGAAAGAAATGAGGCAGCTCTTCACGCCCTCGTCCGATGCCAATGATCACATGTGCATCATGCTTCAGGTCAGTTGTTTCCACTGCACATTGGTCTTTATTCCTACACTACCGGAGTGTGCATGCATGTGTGTAGGTGACGTTCTTCGAGTGCGGTGGAGTGTGCTTGGGCATCGCCACGCACCACGGCGTCATGGATGGCGTCAGCGCGCTCCATTTCATCAACACATGGTCCGACATAGCCCGAGGAGCTGAGGGCACCGTGGTGGTATCCCATGACCGCACCCTCCTCCGCGCTAGGTCCCCTCCGACCGTCCCCTTCGAGCACTTTGAGTACCAGTGCTGCAACCCAAGG
>CM017194.1:23224584-23286346 GCA_004837865.1 Musa balbisiana | reverse complement strand
TCTTGATAGAGGGTGTCTTCGAGCTTCTACTTCATATACCCACCTGTAGTTTTTTTTCTGATCTCGTCTTCATCTTTTTATTATACTCTTGCTGATCAACAACTCATTGTGAATTCCCATCGGTTCGGCCTCCACATCACCATGGGTCCTCGGGGACTTCGACCACTATGATGTTTGGGTTAAGTCCACACCATCGTTACAAGATGAGTCTGATTCGATATTATACCCTCAGGGACTTTGACCAAGCATATCAGTCTTTAGGCACCGGTGACATCTCTATGTTGTAGGCAGATAGCGAATCACGATATAGGCGCGCCTCAAGGGAACTCGACCAACTCAACCTACACTGGGAATCAGTATTCGACCCTATAAAATGAAAGGCCACTGGGTCAATCTAATTGGCCTCATGTTTACCACTTAATATTATCGAAAGAGGGATTCTAATGATTTGTCTCCTAATATGATATGTCCCACATATATAATTTAATATATATCTACATCGCATGTAAATATATATCTATCTAGTAGGTGTATAGCAATCACACTAATGATCATAGACCCACAGCCTAAGTGATTAGCCCCGCGCCCCTATTAGGCCTAATCACTCATATCAATATCTATGTTGTGCAATGGTGCTCTCCATGCCCTGTGATCGTCCATCTCATCCTCCTCGTTGGTTTCGTCGACATCTCGAGGCATCTTGTATGCATCCGTGTCGTCCATCTCGTGGGGCCCGCTTCGCTTCCATGCACCTACTGTGTCCTCTTGGATTACAACTTAATCATAGCAACAGCAGGCCCTAATAATAATAATCACATAATACCTATCACACGGTCCATGATCATCCGTTCATTCATCATACATTACATGTATAAATCATCCTTTTAGGACTATTAGATATAATAAAATAATAATCAATTAAACTTTTTGATTAATTAATATTTCTGAAATCAAGGATCTTTAATACATTTTTTGATTATAAGGGTAGTTTCATAATTTGAAAAAAGGAAAGATCTAAAATCTCAAATCCAAGGTAAAACTGTCTTTTGCCCCCAAACCTAATTGGCCTTACTCCCCTCTCCCTGCTGTTGCCGGCCGTCGTCGCCACCTATTGCCGTCGGCCTATCGGTTGTGCGGGGGCGCTGCCCTGCTACAGCAGTGCTGCCCTTTAAGTGGGCTTCCCTTGTGGTTGGCGCCTACAATTGTGTGCTAACCCCCCATGAGTGTTTGTGCCCCCAGTGGTATGCCCATTGGCGCTGCGCTTGCTGTGGTGACCTCACTGGCGGGCTGCCCCTACGGCGCTATGCCTACGGGCGACGCCCCCTTCTTGCGGGCGCTATGCCGCCCGTAGGAGCCACCTTGCGGGTACTGCCTGTATGTAGCCCTCCCCTCTGAGCGCTAATTGCCGCAGCTGTGCCCCTGCGGGTGGGGCACCCTTGGGCTGCAGCCCCCTCCCCACCGGCCAACTATGTAGCACCCGCCAGCCTTCTTATGGTGCCGCTGCGGGTGGACTTCCTGCTGCGGTCTACCTTGCGCTACCGCTATAGAGGGCCAACTTACACGCAGATGGCAGCGCCTACCATCTATGAACAGCGTAAGTGCACAACTGTTGCTAACCCTTTCTTTTCCCCCGCTTTTGCGTTAAGATTTGATGACGTTAAATGCTTCTCCACAAGACACACCTGTAGTTTAAAACTAATCTTCACACAAAACTTGGCTCTGATACCACGATGTGTAAATCTATGGGCAACATCACATGCTAATGGACGAAAGAAAAAAAAATCCCCAATTTTCCAAAAAGATGTTCGTCGTCGTGCCGAGATTGTGTGGAAAAAATCCGTAAAACTAAAACTATGTCTCGTAGCGAAATCACGATTTAGGCGAGCCTCAAGGGGACTCGACCAAAGCAACATACCCCCCACCCCGGAATCGTACGACCTATAAAAAATGAAAGGCCACGTTGGGTCAATCTAATGCCTCCGTTTACCAACTTAATATTATCGAAAAAGAGGAATATTCTATGATTTATCTCCTAATATGATATGTCACAATTATATATTTAATATAATCTACATCGCATGTACATTATATAACATATCGAGTAGTGTATAACAATCACACTAGATGATCATAAGACCACAGCCTATGTGATGAGCCCGAGCTAGTAGGCAAATCACTAATAAAGATCTATGGGTGCAATGGTGCATCTCCATGCCTCTGTGATCGTCATCTCATTAGTTGGTTTTATCGACATTCTCGAGGCATCTTTAGAATAGTGATCGCCTCTAGTGGGTACCGCCTTTCGTCATGCACATACTGGGCCTCTTGGTTTACAAATTAATCATAGGCACGCTAAAGGCCCCTATAATAATAACACAAATACACACATCAAACTGTCCATGATCATACGTACATTCATCCTACCTGACAGGTATTAAATCATCATTTAGGGACTATAGATAATAATAAACAAATAATAATCAATTAAACTTTGATATTAAATATTTTCTCGAAATCAAGGATATGTAAGAAATTTGAATTATAAGGGGTATTTTCATATTTGAAAAAAAGGAAAGATCTAAATTCTCAAATTTCCAAAGGTAAAACTGCTTTTTGCCCCCAAAACCTAATGGACTACTCCCTCTCATGCTGTTGCCGCCGGCGTCGCAAACCTATTGGCGGCGCCTATGCGGTTGGGGCGGGGGCGCTTGTTGCCCGCTACAGGCAGCCTCCCTGTGCCCATTTAGGGGCGCCCTTGTGGGTTGGAGGCCCATACATGTGGTGCTAACCCCCATGAGTGTTGTGCCCACATGTGTAAGTGCCCCATTGGCGCGGCGCTTGAGGGTGGTGACATCACTGGCGGGGAGCCCATACGGCGCTATGCCTCGGGCGACGACCCCTTCTTGAGGGCGCTATGCCGACAGTAGGAGCCACCATCGGGTAGGCTGCATGTAGCTTAGCAACATCCCCAGCTATGAGCGCTAGGCCGCAAGCTGTGCATGCGGGTGGGGCACCAGTGGGCTGCCAGCCCCCTCCCACACGGCCCAACTACTGTAGGACACGCACAGCCTGCTTAGGGTGGCCGCTGCGGGGGGGGGACTGCCTGCATGCGGTCTACCTTGGGCTACGCTTATAGATGGCCACTTACACGCAGATGGCGCGCTACATCTATGGACAGCAGTAAGGGCAGACCTTTGCTACCCGTCTCGCTTTGGTAATGATTTTGAGTTTACAACCAGCTTCTCCAAAATAACCAAACAGTAGTATAACCAACAACACAACCTTTCACACAAAACAACTTGGCCGATACCACGAGGGAATCTAGGGGGCAACCATCAACCACTGACGTAATGGAAGAATAGAAAAAACACATGCCCCACCACTTTTCCAAAAAGATGTTCGTTCGTTGCGTGCGAAGATGGCCCGCCCGTGTAAAACATCGTGCTTTAAAACGTAAAAAATATGTATAAGTAAATTGTGTACCTAGGAAGATGTCTTCTTTGAATCCTACAGATCTCTAAGAGGGGTGAAGGAGGTCAGGCCTCCTCTTAGCGGGATTCCAACATTAGTAGGCTCCGATGACGCTCCTCAAAACTCAGGGCTTGCTTTAAGGTGGCGAGGGGCAGAGAATAAGAGAGGCAAGCAAAGGCTTTAGCTAGACCCACTAACCCTCCTATTTCTAGAGGCCCCTGTAAAAACCTAATTGATCCCCCCCACCCAACTTTAAACTTAGGTATTGGATCTACATCAATTACTCAGCCTCGTAGATTAGTGGATCTCTAATCCAATAATCTTTCATGGGTTTTCTTGGATCTATCCATAGGATCCAATAAATTCAGGGGCATATTGGATATCAATAATATACCAAGCTTCGACGGTAGCTATAATACAAACTTACTAATCGCAATGCACATATGTGTGTTGAACTATAGACCAATATACCCCAAGCTTGCCAAAGTATTACCGGTCAGAACTCCTTCTGGCTTAGGGGATTAGTATCTTCATCATAATCGCTGACTCATCGACTGCAAACGTTACTAGGACAATAGCCACAGTCACTAAACGATATAAGGAATCAATCCATGGACATGTCTGTCCTCAGTTTTACCATATACCTATTAGTCTCACATCTCCCTAATATCTAGAGACCATTATCGGGTATGGTGCGTTAGACCAGGGTTTCTCTGACGCGAGTCCGCTAAATCGGATTCTCCCGGAGAACTCTTTCTAAGGTGATTTGCACTCTATACGACACAATAGCCCTCAAAGGTTGATGCCACTCCGATGAACGACTATACTATGTTTGGACATCTAAAAAAAACCTATAAGTCCAGTATTAGAGTGGAGCACTAATAACAGGACATTCTGGTGTCTCAAGTTAGTACAAGATACACCATGGGGACATAGAATCATTTATGACAAATAAAGCATCATCACATATACATACGTAGTGGATCAATTAGTGAAACTCATTCTCAATTGAGCAAGCACTTGTATTGTTCCCTAGGTCCCAAACAGGAAGCTATGAGACCAACTGCAGCCATCATATAGATGGGTATACGCACACCAGTCTATACAGCTATGCGATGTCACTACTCGAGAACCTATGATCGGGAATTTAGGATTTGTGTTTAAAGGTGATCGGTCTCATTATCGTTGATTTCATTCATAATATAATCTCAAATCACAGATCCAAGGATATCCTAATATATATATGCATAATGCAACAAGCAATATAAGTGATAAATGCCAAAAAATAATAAGGAAAGAAAGTTTCATGTGACCACGTGCCGTCACTCACATGATTGGCTGATAGGACACATGTTTATGAAGAACAGATATGGATCTTAATTATAATATGATCGATTCAGGGGTGGCGTTGACAAACACCGCCAAACATGACGGTGGAACCAACTTAGGGAATGATTGGCTAGGTGGTTGGGTGGTGGTATCACCTGATTGAGCGATGGAGCGCCGACAATTATACCTTATAGGCAGTGGTACCGCAGAGCTCAATATCGAGACTTGTCAAGAGTGGTTACTGCTAGACTAGGAAGGGGTAATTTGTCGCCAGTAGCCCAGTATCAGAGTGTCAGGGGATGGTATCGCAACCAAATATGGTGGTGTGGTACCACTAGTACCCAAAAATCAAAGTTTAAACACTTTTTGGTCCAATTTGAAGCCATTAGGGCGTATAAACCAACCCTTTTTTGTATGAAAGGGTAACAAAAGTTCAATATCAAAGTGTTAAAAAAAACTCTTAAGGTTAGAGGTTAAAACGTGAGAAGAAGCGACCTCCTCCTCTCTCTCTTTGTTTTGTAATCATCTAAAAGAGTGTGAGGCTGTAAGTTTTATCTCCTAAACTTGTGAAAAGGAAAAAAAAGTGCTTGTAAAGAGGGTGCGTTGGTCTCGCATATTAAAGGAAATAGTATAGGATGCTGATGACCTTGATGTGGACGATCAAAGGGGATATAGGTCACAACGACCGAACACTATAAATTGTAGGGTGTTCTTCCTTACTACTTAATCTCTTTAATATCACGACAAAAACTATAAACAAGGTGTTGTTTAATATAATGCTCATAATGTTGTGTCTTTTGGTTTGTTCATGCTTTGAGTAGCAGTATAGCGGGATGGTCGAAGGGGGCTTAAAAAACCCTAATTTATGGATTGGTACTATTTTAGGTTGTAAATAAAGTTGTATCAGTGGTACACTTTGTGAGAGGTTTGGTGAGTAGATATTTTGGATCCTTTTGTTGTGCGACCCATTCAGCGCTTAGCGAAGTTGTTTGTAATTTACATTCGTTATGACGTTTTACTGAAATGAATTGCTTGTAGATTCCGAGTGAGGCGCTTTATCGAACAGTTTTCTTTTTGTAGTCTAAGGGCCCATGAGAGATTTTGGGAGGATGAGTATATGGACGGACTCGTAAGGGTTGCCGCATATTAGGACACAACAGCTTAAGTTTATGAAATGGTATCAATCAGATAAGCACTCATAGAAACACTGGCATGCAAACGTGGGGGACCTAGCGGGGGTGTATTGAATATCCTTCATTTTTTAATTAGTACGGACCTATTTGTCAATCGGAGGACATCTGTAAATATAGAAAATTTCACGGACTAAACTATTAAGTTACAAAACAAAAGAAAACAAAAAATTTCGGGTTTATCCCACCCCCCCCACGTTCTCTGTTTCCATGAAAACAAAGAGAGGATCTAGAGGCATTGGCGCGAAGAAGAGGAGAAGTAGAGAAGGGAGAAGAGGGAAAAGAGAGAAGCAGAAAGAAGAAGAGGGAGATAAGAAGAAGAAGAAGAAGAAGAAGAAGAGAGAGAGAGGGAGGACAAGAGCGGGGGAAGAGGGAGAATGAGGAAGGGGGAGAGGAGCAAGACGGTGGAAGTTAGCTAGGGCTTGCAGCACCTCTGTTTCCTGCAGTGAAACAGAGGAAGAGAGAGGAGGGGACCCTGGTGGGGTTTTTTTTGGGCGGGAGAGAAAGGAAGCAGAGGAAGGAGAAGAAGAGGGGAGAAGAGAAGAAAAGAAAAAGAAGAAGAAGAAAAGAAGGAGGGTGGCTATGGCCAGGGCTGTAGTGAGGGAGGGTGTGGTGCGTCAAGGAGGAGAAGGGAAGACATGAGAAGAAGAAGAGAGGAAGAAGAGGAAGAGAAGAGAAGAAGTGGGAGAAGAGGCGGCGACACCTCTATTTCCCGCAGGGAGGAAAACATAGGAAAGAGAGCAGTGCAGCGGGGAAAAGGAGAGTGGGAGTAGGAAGAAGAAGAAGAAGATGAAGAAGAAGAAGAAGGGAAGAGATGGAAGAGAGAGGAGAAATAAGAAAGGGAGTCTATGGCAACGGCGGTGGCTATGGTAGCTGCAGCAGCAGTGATGGGCTACAGTAGTTCTTTTGGGAAAGAAAAGAAAGGAAGGGAAAAAAAGGGGCTACGACGATGGTTGTGGCGTCGCGTTGGTGGCGCTGCGACAGATGTGTTTGGGAATGAAAAAAAAAGGAGATGAGAGAAGGGGAAGAAAGGAGAGTAGCGCGTGAAAGAGGCTGTTGCAGCGGTTGTGGTTGCGACTGAGAAAAAGAAAATTAGTGCAGAAAATGAATCAGGGAGAGGAGATGGAGAAAAAGTAGAGAAAGGATTCAGTCTTCCACCTTCGTTCGGATCTTTGAATCAAAATCTTCGAAAGGTTAGTGTTTCATCCTTTCAATTACAAGTGTTTAATCCTTTCAATTGCTGAGTGTTTCAATCCTTTTATTGCAAGTGTTTCAATCCTTTCTATTGCAAGTGTTTTAATCCTGTCTATTGCTAGTGTTTCAATCCTTTCTATTGCAAGTGTTTCAATCCTTTCTATTACAAGTGTTTTAATATTTTCTATTGCTTGTGTTTTGATCCTTTCTATTACAAGTGTCCTGACCCCATTTTATTTACAATTTTATTCTTGCTTGGCTTTGAATATAAGAACTTTGAATTGTTCTAACAATACACTGGTATATCTCCAATTTAGATGTAACGATTTGAATATGTGAAACTTCCGAGATTCTACACTTTCTACCTTGTTATGGTTATAAGTCATGTACTTGACCTCTGATTTAGACAAAACATATTTGATCAGTATATAGACTCACAAACCTTTCTTTTAATAGCAATTTTATGAATTTGGAGTAAGTTTGCTTGCCCAAACGTCTGTTTCAAATGAGCCTACAGATTCTATAAAATAGGGATCGTAATTTCTGACCTTTTGATACCTAAACCGCCTATAAGTCCCTATTCGCAACTCTGATTTATTTGAAACTTATTTCATTAGAAACTAGACTCGTTGTTCATTCTTATAAGACCTAGATTGAAAGATTTATAACCAAATGCATGCCCAGTTATCTATTGAAACTAACCCTATGAATTCTGTAAAATAGTGATTTTGTTTTTCTGACATTTAGTTACTAAATCAATTGTAACTCTTGTTGTAAATTTTGATTCATGTGAAAATTATTTTATCTAAAAATAGATTGAAATATATTTACAATAGTTTTCTAAAGTATATTAGAGTACAATTGATAGTTGGAAACATCTATTCAATGTGCCTCTCGAACTCTGCCAGAAATCGAGCTTTTGGTCGATTTCGTATATTCTGGTTTCATTCCTTTAGAAATTGATTTCATTTAGCTTTCTTTGTTCAATTGAGCTTTATATTACTGCTTTACATTCTTGCATACTCTTGGCCTTAAATTATTTCCTTTCTTGAAACCTATTATGTAAAGTTTATATATATTATATTGACTCGTATAAGTACATGTATATCCATTATTTCGCATTTGCTTTCGATATGTGCCTATTCTAGTTTCATTCCTTTGGACATTGAATTCATCTAACCTTCATATTCAATTGAGCTATATGTGATTGCTTGGAATCCTTGTATGCTCTTACTTTCATTTCCTTTCAAATCGAATACATTTTGTGAAAGATAATGTTTGCATCGTATTGACTCCTGAAGGCATATGTATGTTTGTTATTCTGCATGTGCTTCCGATATGTCTCAATGTTATTATTCATACTACCTTTTATACTCTAGGTTTGTGGAAATATTATGAAACCTTTGCCAAAAAATGGTAAAGGGAGGTTATGCATAAAGCCCGCGATGCTATGTCGGCACCCTTGACTTACTTAGACGTGGGTGGATGGAGCTCCTAGACAAGAGAGCTTATAATTTGGTGGTCATTTAGAAATGGATGTACCATATTATATTATGGTCCTATTTCACCTTTTAGTGTTTGATATAATATTCAGAGCTTTTGTTAGTATTTCTATAGTGTGCTTTAGACGAGAATGATATAAATGCAATGTCAAATTTAACATTTGAGCTTTATTTTGTATTCATACTTTGATATGCTCCAAAATGATTCATATATAGTGATATACTTTGAAATATTTCATTATACTATTGATATGTGCTGAAATGTTTCATTTGTTATTGATATGCTTTGAAACATTTCATACATCATTGTTATGCTCGGAAATGTTTTCATTATGTCATGGTATGACTCTGAAACATTTCATACATTATTGATATACTCCATTACTCTATACTTCATTTGTTATGAAACCAAATCTGTTTTGAATGACATGACATTGCGATTCTGTATCTAATGAGATGGTACCTTGAGAGTTCTTATATCCTGTCTTGCATTGTAATACCTGTTTATTGAAACTGTTCCTTTTTCATTCTGGATATATTTTGTCACTTGTTGAGATATTTTTTCGCCCACATCTGTTGCTATATAAATCTTTCAAGTCAGCTTGTTACTCTTTGAGATATTTGTATTGGGCTGAGGCAATGGAGTGCTATTCAGAATTGTGGGCAAATCTTTTGGTGGATATATTGTAGTTATTATGTATAAGCATATTTGTATGTAGATAAAATGTTGTCGATAACCTGAATGGATATGTCATGTAGAAATGTTAAAAAGATCTCTCGTATTTGGAATTTCGTATTTTAAGTTTTGTTTACATGATATGAACTAGTGGTAATGGTTGAAGTTTGATTGTTTAAATTGTTTAGCTCAGAGATTTATAAGTATTGTTAATGTTTGCTAAGTTGGTTTAAGTTTCATAAATGTGAATTATCTAGTGATGTGATATATGATTATAAACTACACAGGTTTTATGAGTGTGAATTTGATTGAATGTTTTTCAGTTGTCCTCAAATGTATGTTTGAGTCCTGGACTGGTTTGTGATGAAAATTTTAAATATTATCGATATTTTTGAGGGGCGTGACAGAGTGGTATCAGACGCAGGGTTTGAGGATCACCGACATATTTGTATATTGACAATGCAAAATATAGTGAGAGTTAGTTTGAACTATAGTAGTCGATGAAAATTTTCTTTGATGCATTTTTAGGATTCTAAGATGACGAGGACATTTAGTCCTCCTACTACTTCATTTGCTTTTGATTAATTAAAGGGGTGAAAGGGTTGATCGAGGATATTAAATCATAGTGGCGTAGCGAAAGCATGGTGAAACCTAATCAATTGGTGGCAAAAAAAATAGATGATGCGAATGGAGAAGATATTGATGTATGAAATTATTCTGATAATTAAAGAATTTCAGGAGACTAGGACAAGAATAGCTAGGACAAGTTTACCAATAAAAATACGATTGTAAATGAATCAGAGAGTGATAACAAGAGGGTCAAGACATCTGAATTTAAAAGGGGAAGTCACCACAAAAGCCTAAATCCTGTGTAAATGCAAGTTAAATTATAAACAAGTTTTAGTTTGTGGGTGACTAGAGTCTATTTAGCTTACGGGAAGTTGGATCATGAATCAAAAGACTACCCTTTGAATAAGAAGAAAGAGTTATTGCCTCCTATATTATCAACCCATATCAGAGTTATTGCTATCACTGAATATGATTCTAAAGCTTCTGAATCAGTAGTCAAAAGTATTATTCATATTTATGAAAGAATGCAAATATTTGTTTGATTTTAGGTCTCATCTATGATTTGATTGTAATATTTTGCTTATCACTTGGGCATTCAACCTATACCACTAGATTATATGCTATATGTAATACGATTATGGGAGATTCTTTAATAATGAATTTGATCTGGTCATCTTATTTGATTTCTATTGGAGAACACGAACTTTTTACTAATTTGGTTTTCCTAAAATTTGGAGTTTTGATATTATACTTAGTATGGATTGACTATTTTCTTATCATACTAGTATCGATTGCCATACAAAAATGATCACTTTTTGCATATTAGATCAGCCCATCTTTTATTTTGAGAGTATTGGACATGATTACCTCATTGCCTGATATATCCCAGGATGACTTGCCCGGATTATCTCCAAACATGACTTTGTTTTTTATTTGGTCGTTGGGATAATTCCAATATCGAAACCTCTCTACAAAATGACACCATTTGAGTAAATAAATTTAAAAAGCAACTACAAGGGCTATTAGATAAGGATTTTATTTGGCCTAGGTTTCATCATAGTGTGCTCCGATGTTAGTTAAGAAGATGAATGGAATATTGAGACTTTACATAAATTTTAGACAATTGAATCAAGTGACCATAAAAAACAAGTATCTCTAAATTGACAACTTGATTGATCAACTGCAGGGTACATAAGTATTTTCCAAGATTGATCATAGATTTGGTTACCATCTATTGAAGATCAAGGAGGAAGATATTTCTGTCACTCTGGGATGAATGTCATTGTATTTTATTGGTGAAACTATTTAAGGGCTAGAGGAGAAAATGAATAAAATGTAATCATCAAATTTCATTGATTGAGGTATAACTAATTTAGAGGACTAAATTTTCTTTTAAGCGGGGGAGAGTGTAATATCCTTCATTTCTGAATTTATGTAATGACCTATTTGTAAATCGGAGGACCTATATGTAAATATAAAATTTTCAAGGACTAAACTGTTAAGTTACAAAAAAAAGAAACTAAAAATTTGGTTTTATCCCACCGCCTCCCATGCTCTTTGTTTCCGTGAAACAAAGAGAGGAGCTATGGGGCGTTGGGGAGAAGAAGAGGAGAAGTAGAGAAGAAGGGAAGAAGAGGAGAAGTGAAGAAGAAGAAGAGGGAGAGAAGAAGAAGAAGAAGAAGAGAAGAGGGAGAAGAGAGGAAAGAGGGAGAGGAGCAAGAGGTGGCAGCAGCTAGGGCTGTAGCACCTCTATTTCCATAGGTGGAAATAGAGGAGAGGATGTGTGGGGTGTCGGGGAGGAGAAAGGAAGAAGAAGAGAAGAAGAGAAAGAGAAGAAGAGGGAGAAGAGAAGAAATGAAGAAGAAGAAGAAAGAGGAGGGTGGCTGTGGCAAGGGCTGCAGCAAGGAGGTGCGGGGCGTTGGAGAGGAGAAAGGAAGAAGAGAAGAAGAGAAGGAGAAGAAGAGGGAGAAGAGAAGAAAAGAAGAAGAAGAAGAAGAAGAAGAAGAAGAAGAAGAAGAAGAAGAGAGGAGGGGTGGCTATAGTTAGGGCTGCAATGAAGAGGTGTGGGGCGTCAAGGAGAAGAAGGGAAGAAGATGAGAAGAAGAAGAAGAGGAAGAGAAGAAGAAGAAGCAAACAAGAGGTTGTTGTTGGGCTGACAGCCCATATTCAGCCCTATTGAATCTCAGATTTTGATGATGAAACTAATTGATTGTGTTTAGATGTTTAACTGCATTTTGAGTGATGCAGGTCTACTCGATCAGGATTAGATAGTTGACGCAGGAGGAATTGACGTTTCGTCGGAGGAGATCACGTTAGGATATTGGACGGAAGAACGCTTCGGACGTCGGGCATCGGGCTAAGGAGAGCGGAATTACACCAAGGATATCGGGGTTGCAGAGGTCAACCACCGATTGGGCAATAAGCCGTAAGAGAGGATGATGCGTTAAAAAATCGGATGAAGCGCCAACCAATGACGTACCGGGCAATAGAATATCAATTTGCATTGTAATAATTGTTTAGATCGGAGTAGAGTTTTGGCTTGTGTGTGCAGGATTAACTATGATAATGATGAAGACATAAAGCGAAACAAAGTGCCAGAGTCAAGCACAAAGGATTCGTTGGGAGTTCGAGAGTCCTACGGAAGTCCGAAGGTTCATTGGGAATGCTGCCGGAACTAGCCGAGAATGAGTAGGGAGCTTGCCGAAGGGTTTTCGGAAGCTTGCCGAAAGGTACGTTGGAAGTTCGCGGAGCTCACCGAGAAAGATCTTAGCTTGCCAAAGAAGCTCGTTGGAACTCGCCAAGATGAAATTGTGAAGTCTAGGAGCTTACCGGGAGTCTGCAGAATGGTTTCCGAGAGTTTATCGGAAGACACCGGAAGTTCGCCGGAAGAAGTCTTAACTTGCGGACTTTATAATAGCTTAGGAATGTCTTTAAATTCGTACTTAGCATATTAATTAGGGTTAGGATTAGGGTCGGACTGGTTTGGGCCAAGTTTGGAGCCCAACCAATGAGCTGAAATAGTGTAGGTGGTGGCATCGCCAGAATAGGTGGTGGCACCGCCCAAAACCCGAAAGGTTGGGTGGTGGAACCGCTAGACTGGGCGGTGGCACCGCCCAGAGCCTGAAGTATCAGGCGATGGTACCGTCGGACTGGCACCGCCCAGCACTTGAGAGTTCGGGCGGTGGCACCGCCTAGAACCCAAGAGTTCCAGCGGTGGCACCGCCAGAACACTGTCAATGTAAAAATTGATAGGTAGTTGTACCGCCACCGGACATGCGGTGGCACCGCTAGTCATTGGTCAGTATGACATTGATAGGCGGTGGCACCGCTAGCCTCAGAAACCCAAGAGAATCAAAATTTGGAGCCCAAATTTGAATCCTCTTGGGGCCTATAAATACCCCTCAATTCTCAACAGAGAATATAACTTTTGAGAAGCAATAGATTGAGATAAAAGCCTTAGTAAAGTCTTTAGCAAGTCTTGTTTTCAATTGCTTGAGTATTCACCTCATTCTTTCTCGTTAAAAATTTATAAGAGTGTGAACCACTTGTAAAAGGTTGTAAGAGGGGTATTTGTCCTTCCCCTTCAAAGTGATTTGCAGTGAAAGTTGAGAGCCTCATCAAAGAAGGCTTCGCAAGTGGATGTAGGTCATTTTGACCGAACCACTTTAAAATTAACGTGTTCTCTAGTTTGCATTTACTTATTGTTATTTATCTTATTGCAAACCTTCATTGTAGGTCAAGATTAACTGAACCACTCTAAATCTTGGTTTGCATTACTTTCTGCTCTTTATCTTAACTACAAACTGCCTTCATTGCTTTACATCAACTATACTTCTGCGTACTCTTAACTTTAAAGATCTTTCTGAAATAGTTTTCGTGTGAAAGTCTTTTTAACCAATGAAAGTTTTCCGCTGCACTAATTAACCCCCCCCCTCTTAGTGCTCTTGATCCTAACAATTAGTATTAGAGCCTCGTGATTTCTCAGTTGGTTTAACACCCAAGAGAAATGACCTTTTTCGGCTTTCAAGAGGGTCACTCTCTCATACGTTCTCCCTTTTCAATGGGATGGACTACACTTATTGGAAAACTCGAATGAGAGTTTTCTTGCTTTCGTTGGATTTGAATTTATGGCACATTGTCGAATTCAGTTTTAAAAGGTCTCTCTTCCAATGAAAGATTGGAATGATTTGGAGAAGAAGACATTTTCGTTAAATGCTAGAGCTATGAACACTCTATTTTGTGCTTTGGAGAAAACTAAGTTTAATCGGATTTCTATGTGTGAAACAACTTTCGACATATGGCACACTCTTGAAATCACACACGAACGCACAAGTAGTGTTAAGGATTCTAAAGTCAACTTTTTGATGCATGATTTTGAACTATTTTATATGAAATCAAGTGAAACCATTGGAGACATGTACACCGGTTTACGGATGTCGTCAATGGTTTAAAAGTGCTTGGTAAAACTTTTTTGAATTTTGGACTTATTAATAAGATCTTAAGATCACTTTCTAAAACTTGGATTCAAAAGTAATGGTCTTACAAGAATCAAAAGATTTGAACCCATTTTCCTCTCAAAGAACTTATCAGGTCCTTGATAACCTATGAAATGACGTGCAATGCATATAAAGAACTTGAGAATCACCTTCTAAAGAACAGGAAGGATTTGAGACATAGAACAATTGAAGACCACTCGAGCATAAGCTCAAGTGATGGTGAACTTGAACTATAAATAAAATTTAAAAAGTTCATGAAACAAAAATTAAAGAACAAAAAGAATACAACTACTTGCTTTGAATACAAGAAGAAGAATACAAATTGGGATGAATCGAGCTCCTCCAAAGATGAGGAGAAAATCAATAAAGGCAAGGTGGAAACTACGCCTTAACAGCTTTTGACGTTGAGGTAATCAAAATGCCTTTAGTTTATTTTGAAATTACATGTTGCTTTTCATGATGCATTTCCTTTTTTATTTAGTTTAGAATTAATTTTCTTGAAAATACATGTTTTATAATGAAAATGCAAAAAATAGGATCATGCTTATCATTCTAGTAATTTTGAAAATAATCATGAAAATTGCATGTTTATGATAAACAAAATGATTTTGATTAAAAATGCCTTATGAAATCATGTTTGATGATATCATGCCTATTAAATTTATTTTTTGAAATTATGCATGAAGATTTTTGAGATTTATGGATTATCGACTTTCACGGTAATAAAAGTGGCTTTTTCAATTATAAGCAAGATGGATGGTTTTTATGATGAAATTTATTTTTTGATCCTAAATGTTGATGTATGTATTTTTTTTTGCATAAAAAGGACAAAGGCATGCTTGTATGAAACAAACTAAAATGAGGAAGCCTTCTCCCTAAAAAATTTCTCTACTTCATTGATTTTTCAACTATCTATGTTTTTCCTTTTATGAATCTCTTGAAAATGATTTTGATGATTGAATTTGAATAAGTTTTATCAAAATCATGATCTTGAATTCTTGGAATTACTTGAGATTTTTTTGAATCAAGATCTCTTCTTTGTACTCCTACGATTTTTTGGTATTTTATTTAAAGAAGAGATTACGATATGAATCATGTCTTTTAGTATTCAAGTGATTTTATCCTTCATGACATGATGTCTTTGTATTTATGGCTTGTATGCCTTGAAATGATTGAAATATTTTACACTATTTTGTTGTTCCCTTATCTTTCTTGTTTACAATAATAAAAGAGGGAAAAGTTATGATCATGCATGGTAGATGTAATTTGAAAAAGTAATACCATCATGATTTGAAACATTATGAATTGGAATAATGCATGCCATACATATCCTTTTTATTATGATGATTATGTGATGTATTGCACTTATGCTGTGTTCAGGGATGCTTTAAAGGTGACTATGGTATTCATGATTCAAAAACTGTTGATAAATGTTAAAAATTTTAAATATTTTAGTATCATGTTATACTCTGCTCATAATGATTGATTGATTATTTTCGGTTATAGTGCTGGAAAAATGAATGTAAGGTTTTTGAAATTGTGCCAGTTTTAATTGAAAAGTAATGATGACAAATAAGATTGATTGCTTACCTTTACATAATTTGAAAAATTATGTATAAAGGGGGTCTTACTTTTTTTTTCCAATGACAAAGGGGGAGAAGAGTGTCAATGTTGAACATATCAAAGAGAAGATGCTAGGCTGCACATTCAAGAATGAACAAATTTTGATAGCTTTTTTGGCCCACCCCCATTGACAAAGAAAGCAAAACAATGACACTTCTCAAAAGAGAAGAACGAACTTGCTTCTTAAAACATCACCAAGATTGCATATTGAAGAAACAAAAATTGCAAAAGTACTATCTTGTCTATCTCAGATGCAAAACATGCTAATTGTCCTTGTTGAATCTCAGATTTTGAGATGACAACTAATTGATTGTATTTAGATGTTTTAACTAATGTTGAGTATGCAGGTTCTACTCGATCAGGATTAGCCGTTTGTTAGGCTCAAGAGGATAAGAGGGGGGGGGGGGGTGAATTAGTGCGAGTGGAAAACTTTCGACGATTAACGCGAGTTTGTATAATAATAAGAACGATTTCGGTATGGTAAGTCGATTCCAAATGACGTAACTTAAGATCAGTAAGTGCAGTTAAAGCAAAGCTATGGAAGTAGTTGCCAGTTAAGAGAGAGAAAAAACTGTAAAGGCAAACCGAGAGATTTAGAGGGGTCGGTCAATCTTGACCGACATCCACTTTTGCTTCTCCTCCGATGAGGTTACCAAAGTCCAACTAGAGGCCTTCCTTCAATAGGCGAGGGCCAAACCACCCTTTTATTTTTTTGTTTTTTTTTTTTTTTTTTTTTTTTTTTTTTTTTTTTTTTTTTTTTTTTTTTTTTTTTTTTTTTTTTTTTTTTTTTTTTTTTTCAGTTCACCCTTTGACGGGCTAGGAGACAACCCTTAAGATTTTTCATCCTCTCTGGAATGATCACAAACTTGGAAGAAAGAGGGAGAAGAACTTTCTAGCCTAGTTACAAAACTTTTTAAGCTCTCAAAACTTCAGAATAAATGCTAAGTTTCGGTGCCCGTTTCAGATGAAAGGGTCGGGGTTATATAGGCCCAAACTGATTGAATTGAGAGCTCAAAACTGCACTATCACATGGTTTTCGGGGTCAGGGTACTACGCCTGACAGAGCTCGGAGGACCGGCTCGGGTGGTACCACAGCTTGTCAGGGAGGTGCTACCGCCAGTCTCACTCGGAGAATGTCCAGCCGGTGCCAACGCATGACAGGGGCGTGCTACGCCCACCTAGTTCACCGGGAATAAGCCCAGGCGGTGTGACACCGCCGGAACAGGGGCTGTGCTTACAAACCAGGTCTCACTCAGAGACTGAGCCTAGGCAGTGCCACCGACTAATAGGGGCGGTGCCACCGGCCCCAGCCTCACTCGAGACTCGGCTGTTGGTGTTTTTTTTTTCGGGCCCCCCCCCACCGGTGCCAATGCGACCAAGAGGGAGGCCACCGCGGCCAGGGAATGGGGGTCGAATCGGGGCTGATCCATTTGACCAATTTGGATCATTAAGGGCCAATTGCCCCAAGATTAAGAATGGGATACCTCCCATTTCTAACTGAATCATCTGTAACTACAATATTTTTCAAGACATTACTACAACTTGCTCCGGTCTGCGTCAATCGCTTCTCCGTCGAGCTTCCGTGAAATTCGCGATCATCCGAGAACCCTCGGCGATCTTTTTTTTACGCCGGCGGGACTTCGGCAAACTCCTGACTTGCGATGATACTTGGCGCAGTCGCTGAGCTTCTTTGGCAAGCTCCTGGATTCTCGGATTGTTCCCGACAGAACTTACGATGACCGTCCGGACTTCGTCGAAACTTCTAGAACCCCCAAACGTGATCTTAGTCTTGACCTTCGGCGCAATCCTATTGATGTTCTTATTCCATGGTGTTAATCCTGCAAATTATATCAACTATGGATTAGATAACAAATGACAATTGGACTTCATCATCAAAATCGAGATTCAACAATCTCCCCCTTTTTGATGATGACAATCAATGATAACGGAGTTACTTTAACTCCCCTATCTAATGCCATTACTCAAGATAAGTCATTCTTGAATTCAAAGCCTTTGAATTCAAGAGGACCTATTGTAAGGGAAGATATTTAACCATCAATACTTCCATCATTGATTACTATCATGTGATCTCTCTGAAAATGATTGTCAAGGGTTGACAGCCATTTCAGTTGGACATTTCAAATGTGAATATAGTAATGTAGCAAATCTCATATGGTAAGATATCAACAATGTAAAATTACGATTGCAAAGTTTGATATAACATAATGCAAATATTTCAAAGTGCTTTAGCAATCATAGCATGTTCTATCATCATGAACATATTTCGATGAAGCTTTTTAAATAAGCAAATTCAAATATGGCACTCTGTCACTGCATATAGTTTCCCCTTTGTCATCAAACAAAAAGGGAAGATATAAGCAAATTTTAACACAGTGAGTGATAGGTAATATTTCTTACAAGGATCAAGTATCGTATGTGAATCATATCTTTGCAAAGCTAAAAAATCTTCCTTTTTTTTTCAAGAAGGAAAATATAAGAAGGAATCATTTTATCAAACAATTTCCGAAAAAAAAATTTTTAACATTATAGCCTATGAAGATGATTTGCTAATTGATCCTATGTCAAAATCAATGATTGAATAAAACGCGATTATAACATATGCTTATGAGGTCTTAAGTTGGGAAGAGAAAAGTATCAAGAAAATCCGAAAGTAAAAATTGAACACTTTCATGCATTCGGAAAGGTTTTGCTATAGATTTTCCAATATAAGCATGAAGGAAAATCATGATCATTATCCTGGAATTTTGATATCCAAAACACATAATTCCAACTATTATTAAAGAATGTAACATGTAAAATATCATAGCAATTTGAGTGATTGGATTATTGAATCAAGAAAGTCGAAAAATAGATTTAATGAGTTCAAGCTTCGGACACTTAACATTCCAATCTCTTCTAATGAATTAACTTGTTCTTCAACTCAAAGGCTTTGTAAAATATCAGTANATGATTTTTGCTGTCAATTTAGTATTCTTGTAATATGTTAAAATCTAAATATTGATTGAAAATTCTCACTAATTAAAATTTTTATTTTGATAATATCTTTGTTCGCTTGTTTAGGAATATAGTTGATGATCCTCTTCGTACATATTAAAAATATTAAAATATGTTATATTGATTATCACTTAACTTGTGCGAGTCCTTGTTTGATTATTTCATATCAGAAGCTTTACGATATTGCAAAGTTTTACTACATAACAACTAGCAAATTTTACAATATTTTTAGACACCCCAAAAATTTGCAAGCTAGCAGTTTTTGTTTCTTAGATAGGCAAGCGTGTGATGTTGAAGATAGCACACTCTTTCTCTTCTCTTTTGAGAAGTGTCATGTTTTGCTTCCTTTTAGTCAATATGTCAAACTAGCAAGAGATAATTTGTTTACAAAGCAGCAAACACTTTGCAAGATCTACATTTTGCAATCTTCCTCTTTAGATTGCAAGAAAGTAAGCAAGTTTTTTTTTTTTGTTTTGTATTTTTCTGTCTTGTGCAAGTTGCTAATGTTTCCTCTTTGAGATGACCCTTTACATTAATTCAAGATATCCAAAATGGTATCATATATTTATCATAAAGCAAATTAATTTTCAAATCATCACATAGTTTCATTTAAAGAATTTTTGAACAATAGGGAATATATTTAAGCATAGCAATGTTTCAATCAATTCAAGTCATGAATACCAATAACTTTTTCATATTGTGAGTTATCCAATTCATGATACCAAAGTATATTATTTGTGATTCCCATTTTTTGCCAAGATCAATATGTGATTTAGATAAAACTTAATTCAAATTCAAATCGTTAACTTGAAACTCTGATAAGTCATCAAAATCAATTTTGAGATTTCACAAAATATCATGAAATCATTATCTCATCCGATGGGAAAGCTTTTAAGTGATTCTTTTTCATCTAGCATGGCCTTAGTCCTTATATGCCAAATCAAATAAGCATGAAATTCAAGACATAAAGGCAAAATCTTATAAAACAACTCCATCAAAAATTTTAAACATCTATTCTCAAGCCATATAACGAGTAGTCAGGATTCCAATTATCTCAGGTCATGAATTCCAACAGGCACCTCTCAAATTATCAACATCACTTAAAAAGATATTCAAAGCTATATCGCTCAGTGTTCTTTGTAATTATTTCATTCATTTGGAAGATTCCTCCTCTTTGGGTAAATAAATCTAGGGAAACAACATGAATTAGGGAGATATAAAACATATTGAAGCATGGAACATTATTCATAGTATTTCAAATGTTCCATGCATAAGGATGAATCAAGCATTTGTGAAATCTGAACTCATCCTCAAAGTCAACATTCCAATAAATCATACATTTAAGCATAGATTTATTGAAAAGATCGTAAATAGAGGATCGCATTTTCGTTTTTATAATTTCTATCATTCATGTTGATTTCTTCTTATCAGCATGCCTTTTACCTTTAATACAACAAGGTGTCAAGTTACAGTTTTAAAACTGAAAGTAAATTCATAAACACATCATCAATCATGATTCCATATAACCTCCTTTTAATATCTTGATATTCATCATCAGTATGATTTCAAAAAAGTATGTTCAAGAGAAATCATTAAGACCAATGCATGATACACTCATTTATTTTCAAAATATTCATCATTTTTATTTCATGAGATTCACAAGATTGTAAATAAATTTATAATCTCAATAGGATAGAAAAATTCTTCCATTTCATACAATTGATTTCAGTGAGGGTATCAAGTCTTTTTTGTGAAAACATGTATCATCATTTAAAATCGAAACATAAGTTCATCATGAAGCCGTCAAGACCAAACACATCATGATATCACATCTAGCATCAAAAGACTATCAAGAAATTCATACATAGATGTACATGCACCATGTCATCTTAATATGTCATGAGAATGTCATCTTAATTCGTCATAAAAACGATTAGAACCAAAAACATGTTAATCTAAAATGAAGTTTCAAATCAACATTTACTTCAAAATCTCATGCATGACATAAAAATTATCAAGATACACAGGCATGGATTAATCCTAAGCATTATATCACATATCACATAATTATCATCCCTAATGTTGCATACATCATTCAACATTTCAAAACATAACATGCATGAAACTTTAGCAATATACTTTTCATGATCAAAATTTTTAATTTTGTCAAAGATGCTAAAAGAAAAACATGATATAATTTTTTTAAAAAATAATTTTTTTATTTCCTATTCCTACTATCTAAATTAAGCACTCATGAAAAACTTCAAGTATTTCAAAATAATTCAAGAGAGTTGAGTTACTTACCTTGTAGTCGAAGCCCATCAAAGCCCATTCGCCATTTTACCTTTGAAAGTTCTTGATTCATCCTTGGTTGCCTTCCTCTTCTTTGCCTCTTCCTCCGTTCAAGTTCATTGTTTATTTTAGATTTTTGTTTAATGAACTTATTAAGATTTAGTGTTCGAAGTTCAAGTTCATCATTGTCCTCATCACTTGAGTCATCACTCAAGTGGTATTCATTTGTCCGGAGTTCCAAATCCTTCCTATTCTTTAGAAGGTGGTTCAAGTGCTCATCGGGTTCAAAATGTTCCAAGAGTGTTATTTCATAGGTCATTATGACCCGATTAATTCTTCTAATGGAAAATCATTTAAATTTTTGTCTCTTGTATTGAGGTTATTTTAGGATCCCAACTTTTTGGAAGGGATCTTAAGATCTTACTTACGAGGTCAAAATTCGAAAAAGATTTACCAAGAACTCTTAGATTATTGACGACATCCATGAAACGGGTGTACATGTCGCCTATAGTCTCGCTTGGTTGCATTCGAAAAAGCTCAAAATCATGCAATAAAATGTTAACTTTTGAGTTTTGACTCTACTAGTTCCCTCGTGCGTGATTTCAAGTGTTCGCCAAATATCAAAAGCCGTTTCGCACATAGAAATCCGATTGAACTCATTTTTGTCCAAAGCGCAAAATAAGGCATTCATAGCCTTTGCGTTTAAAGAAAAATACTTCTTCTCCAAATCCGACCATTCGTTCATCGATTTAGAGGGAAGTCGAAACCGTTTTCAACAATATTCCATAATCCAAATTCATAGAAATCAAGAAAACTCTCATTCGAGTTTTCCAATAAGTGTAGTCCAATCCGTTAAACAACGGTGGACGAAAAACCGAAAAGCCCTCTTGAAAGCCATGAAGAGCCATTTCTCTCGGGTGTAAATCCGAAATGAGAAATACCGGGCTCTGATACCAATTGTTAGGACCTGAGCGGCACTAAGAGGGGGGGGTGAATTAGTGTAGCGGTAAAGAACGATAAACTTCGATGATTTAAACACTTTCGGAAACTTCGTACGATAAAAGCAACGTTTCGTTTGAAAACCGTTTCGATTGCGTTTTAACTTGAAGGCATACGTATGAAGGAGACAAAGAAGTAGAGCATCAAAGTGAAGATGGTTTGCAGTAATGTAAATTGACAATGAGAAAAAACGCAAACCGATTTATAGTGGTTCGGTCATGCGACCTACATCCACTTGCGAAGCCTTCTTCGATGAGACTCCCAACTTCCATTAGCAAATCACTTTGAAGGGGAAGGACAAATACCTCTCTTACAACCTTTACAAGTGGTTCACAACTCTTACAAAATTCAGCAAGAAAGAAAGGGAGGTGAACACTCAAGCAATTTGAAAGTAAGACTTGCTAAGGCTTCGCTAAGACTTTTTTTTCACTCTATTGCTTCTCTAAAAGTTGTAATCTCAGCTGAGAATAGAGGGGTATTTATAGGCCTCAAGAGGATTCAAATTTGGGCTCCAAATTTTGAATTATCTTCGGTTCCCGAAGCTAGCGGTGCCACCGCCTGTCAGTGGCGGTGCCACCGCCTGTCAGTTCTGTCACTGACAGTGTACTGGGCGGTGACAACCGCCCAGTCCAGCGGTGCCACCGCCTAGCTCTTCGGGTGCTGGGCGGTGCCACCGCCTGGCTCTCGGGTGCTGGGCGGTGCCACCGCCTACACTATTTCAGCTCACTAGTTGGGCTCCAAACTAGGCCCAAACTAGTCCGAACTTGGGCCCAATTGGCCCCTACTTGGGTTATAAGATTAACCCTAATCCAAACCCTAATTAACATGCTAACTACGAATTTAAAGACATTTCCTAAGCTATTACAAAGTTCGCAAGTCAAGATTTCTTCCGGCGAGCTTCCGACGGTCTTCCGATAAACTCTCGGAAACCATTCTACGGACTCCCGGCTGTTGAATCTCGGATTTTGATGATGATACTAATTGATTGTGTTTAGATGTTTAACTGCATTTTAAGTGATGCAGGTCTACTCGATCAGGATTAGATAGTTGACGCAGGAGGAATTGACGTTGCGCCGGAGGAGATCACGTCAGGAGATTGGACGGCAGAATGCTTCGGACGTTGGGCATCGGGCCAAGGAGAGCGGAATTGCACCAAGGATATCGGGGTTGCAGAGGTCAACCGCCGATTGGGCAATAAGCCGCAAGAGAGAACGATGCGCTGAAGAATCAGACGAAGCGCCAACCAATGACGTGCCGGGCAACAGAATGTCAATTCGCGTTGTAATAATTGTCTAGATCGGAGTAGAGTTTTGGCTTGTGTGTGCAGGATTAACTACAATAACGATGAAGACATTGTTAGGATCAAGAGCACTAAGAGGGGGGGGTGAATTAGTGCAGCGGAAAACTTTTGACGATTAAAATGACGTTTGTACGATAAGAATGATTTCGGTATGAAAGTCGATTCAAAAATTGCTTTAACTTAAGATCAAGTAAAGTGCAGTTAAAGTAAAGCTATGGAAGTAGTTGCAGTTAAGATAGAGAACAAAATGTAAATGCAAACCGAGATTTAGAGTGGTTCAGTCAATCTTGACCTACATCCACTTTTGGCTTCCTCCTCCGATGAGGTCACCGACGTCCACTAGAGGCCTTCCTTCAATAGGTGAAGGCCAACCACCCTTTTACAGTTTCACTCCTTTTGACGGGCTTAGGAGACAACCCTTACAGATTTTTCACTCCTCTCTTGAATGATCAAAACTTTGAAGAAAAGAGGGAGAAGAACTTCTAGCCTTTTACAACACTTTTAAGCTCTCAAAATCTCAAAATAAATGCTAAGTTTCAGTGCCCTTTCATGCATGAAAGGGTGGGGTTTATATAGGCCCCAAACTGATTTGAATTTGGAGCTCAAAAATGTCATATCCCATGTTTTCGGGGTCCTGGCGGTGCTATCGCCATAAATGGGCGGTACTACCGCCTAACATAGCTCGGAGACCGAACTCGGGCGGTACCACCGCCTGTCAGGGGCAGTGCTACTGCCCAGTCTCACTCGGAGACTGAGCCCAGGCGGTGCCACCGCCTGACAGGGGCGGTGCTACCGCTCACCCAGTCTCACTCGGAGACTGAGCCCAGGCGGTGCCACCGCATGATAGGGGCGGTGCCACCGCCCAGTCTCACTCGGAGACTGAGCCCAGGTGGTGCCACCGCCCAATCTCACTCGGAGACTCGGCTGCTGGGCGGTGCCACCGCCGGCCAAGGAATCTGGGTCCGAATGGGCTGATCCATTCGGCCCAATTTGGGTCTGTCAAGGGCCCAATTGCCCCAAGATTAAGTTAATGGGATCACCTCCCATTTCTAACTTAATCATCATGCTAACTACGATAATTTTCAAGACATTTATTGCAACTTGCTCCGATGCGTCAATCGCTTCTTCCGTCGAGCTTCCGGCGAACTTCCAGCGATCATCCGACGAACCCTCGGCAATGCTCCAGCGGACTTCCGGCAAACTCCTGGACTTGCGATGATCCACTTGGCAAGTTCCGATGAGCTTCTTTGGCAAGCTCCTGGACTTCTCGGATTTGTTCCCGCAGAACCTCCGATGACCGTCCAGACTTCCGTCGAACTCTCGAACCCCCAACGTGATCATAGTCTTGACTTCGGCGCAACTCCTGTTGCATGTCTTACTTTCATCGTAGTTAATCCTGCACACTTATCTTAACATATGGATTAGATAACAAATGACAATTGACTTCATCATCAAAATCCGAGATTCAACAATCTCCCCCTTTTTGATGATGACAATCAATTGATAACGGAGTTAACTTTAACTCCCCCTATCTATATGCCATACTCAAGATAAGTCATTCTTGAATACAAAGCCTTTGAATTCAAGAGACATATTGATAAGTTAAGATTGTTTAACCTTATCAATACTTCCATCATGATTCCTATCATGATGTATCTCTCTGAAAATGATGTCAAGGCTTGACATCCATTTTCAAGTTTTACATTTTAAATGTGAATGATAGTAATGGTAGCAATTCATCATATGGTAAGATATCAACATGTAAAATTACAATACAAGTTCTTGATATCTTAACATAATGCAAATATTTCAAAGTGTTTAGCAATCATAGCATTTCTATCATGAATTTACCATATATTTCGATGCAAACTTTTTTAACATAATGCAAATTCAAATATGGCACTCATAGCATCAATTCATATATTTCTCCCCCTTTGTCATCAACAAAAAGGAGAACGATATAAGCAAATTTTAAACACAAGTGAGTGATTGGTAATTTTTCAACAATGAGTGATAGGATACCAATTATACAAACATCTCAAGGAAAGATTAAATCACGCTTCATTTTTACAAGGATCAAGATATGTATGTGAATCAATATCCTTGCAAGTAAAAAAAACTTCCTTTTTCAAGAAGGAAATTATAAGAAGGAATCATTTTATCAAATCCATTTCTCGAAAATATTTTTCACATTATAAGCCTATGAAAGATGTATTTGCTAATTGATTCCATATGTCAAAAATCAATGATATGAATCAAACTCGATACGACATATGCTTATGAGAGCTACATTAAGTTCGGAAGAGAATAAGGTATCAAGAAAATCCGAAAATAAAATTTAACACTTTCATGCATTCGGACAAGGTTTTGCTATAGATTTTCCAATATAATCATGAAGATAAATCATGCTCATTATCATGGAAATTTTTATATCCAAAACACATAATTTCCAACATATTATTAAGGCATGTAATTATGTAAAATCATCATAGCAATTGAGTGATTTGATTATTGAATCAAGAAAGTCCGAAAAATAGATTTAATGAGTTCAAGCATTCGGACACATTAACATTCCTAATTCTCTTCTAATGAAATTAAATTGTTCTTCACTCAAAGGCTTTGTAAAAATATCAGCTAGTTGATGTTTAGTATCAATGAACTCTATAACTATATCATGATTAGTGACATGATCTCGTATAAAGTGATGTCTAATATCAATATGTTTTGTTCTTGAGTGTTGAATGAGATTCTTTGTTAAACATATAGCACTTGTGTTATCACATTTAATGGGAATATTTTTAAGATGAACTTTATAATCTTCTAAGGTGTTTTTCATCCACACAACTTGTGCACAGTATGCACTAGCTACAATATACTCAGCTTCGGTTGTTGATAGTGCAACCGAGTTTTGTTTCTTAGATGACCATGAAACAAGAGCATGTCCCAAAAATTGACATGTTCCTGATGTGCTTTTTCTATCTAATCTACATCTAGCAAAATCTGCATCAGCATAAGCAATTAACTCAAACTTCTCGGTTTTCGAATACCATAATCCTAGATTTGTGGTACGTTTAAGATATCTAAGTATTCTTTTAACTGCTTTGAGATGAGATATCTTAGGGTTCGATTGAAACCTAGCATAAAGTCCTACACTGAACATGATATCTGGTCTAGTTGCAGTGAGGTAAAGTAAACTTCCTATCATACCCCTATAAGTTTTTTGATCGAAGTTTTCTCCACTTTCATCAACTTCTAACTTAGTGGATGTGCTCATAGGAGTGTTAATAGCTTTTGAGCTTTTCATATTAAATCTCTTTAGCAAATCTAAAGCATATTTAGTTTGACTAATAAAGATGCCATTTCTTAGTTGCTTAATTTGTAAGCCTAAGAAAAAGGTTAATTCTCCCATCAAACTCATTTCAAATTCTAAACTCATGGTTTTAGCAAAAGATTCACAAAGAGATTCGTTTGTAGAACCAAAGATAATATTATCAACATAAATCTGAACAATGAGAAAATTATTTTCAAAATTCTTGATAAACAATGTAGTATCAACCTTGCCTTTTGTAAAATTATTTTTAATAAGAAAAGAACTAAGTCTCTCATACCAAGCCCTTGGGGCTTATTTTAAACCATAGAGAGCTTTAATTAATTTAAACACATGATTAGTGAGGCTATTATTTTCAAATCTGGGAGGTTGTTCAACATAAACTTCTTCGGAAATAAAGCCATTAAGGAAAGCGCTTTTAACATCCATTTGAAATAACTTAAAATTATTATTACTAGCATAGACAAGGAGCATCCTTATGGCTTCTAATCTAGCCACAAGAGCGAAGGTTTCTTCGTAATCGATACCTTCTTCTTGGTTGAAACCTTTGGCTACTAATCTAGCCTTGTTTCTAACCACGATACCATTTTCATCTTGCTTGTTTCTAAAGACCCATTTAGTACCAATAACTAAATGGTCATTTGGCCTAGGAACAAGCTTCCACACCTCATTTCTCTCAAATTGATTTAACTCATCTTGCATTGCGATAATCCATGAATCATCTTTCATGGCTTCGTCAATACATTTAGGTTCAATTTGGGAGAGAAAAGCGGCGTTGGCACAAAATTCTTTAAGAGAAGAACGTGTTTGAACCCCCTTAGATGTGTCTCCTAGAATTAGCTCCTTAGGATGAGCATCTATATATTTCCAATCCTTGGGTAAGGATGTTTCGGAAGTGGATGCATCCAAGTTGCTAGTTGGAGAAGGGGTTTCATTTAAATTCAAAGAATCAAAATTAACATCATCATCAAAATCATTTTTCTTGATTTCGGAAATCTCATTGAAAACAACATGAATGGATTCTTCTATAATTAAAGTTCTTTTATTGAAGATACGAAAAGCTTTAGAAACCGAAGAATACCAAGGAAAATTCCTTCATCGGATTTAGCATCAAATTTTCCTAAGGCATCTTTTTCATTCAAGATAAAACACTTACACCCAAAAACTTTAAAATATGAAACATTGGGTTTTTTGTTGTTCCACAACTCATAGGGAGTTTTAGTGAGTAAGGGTCTTACTAGAACTCTATTCAAAATATAGCATGCAGTGTTTACGGCTTCGGCCCAAAAATATTTGGGTAGGCTATGTTCATTCAACATAGTTCTTGCCATTTCTTGTAAATTTCTATTTTTTCTTTCTACTACTCCATTTTGTTGAGGATTTCTTGGAGTAGAGAAGTTATGATTGTATCCATTAAATTCATAAAATTCTTGAAAATCACGGTTTTGAAATTCACCACCATGATCACTTCTAATTGATGAAATCATAGAACCCTTTTCATTTTGGACAAGTTTGCAAAACTTGGTAAAATATCTAAAGCATTCATTTTTATGTTTTAAGAAATAAGTCCATGTGTATCTACTATAGTCATCTACAATGACGAAAGCATATTTGCTACCTCCTAGACTTGATGTAGAGATAGGTCCAAACAAGTCCATATGGATCAATTGTAAAGGCCTAGAGGTGCTTATTTGATTCTTAGATTTGAAACTACCCTTAATTTGTTTTCCTAATTGACAAGCATCACACACATTATCTTTGATGAACTTGATATGAGGAATTCCTCTTACAAGTTCTTTGGATGATATTTGAGTGATTAGTTTCATGCTAGCATGACCTAATCTCCTATGCCAAAGCCAAGCATCCTCATTCAAAACTGAGAAACATATTTCATTACAAAGATCATTGATGTCAATAGTGTATATGTTATTTTGTTTTAATGCAATCATAGATGTGTTTTTGTGTGGTTTTTCAATGATGCAAGCATTAGATTCAAATTTGACAACATATTCTTTATCACACAATTGACTAATGCTCAAGAGGTTATGTTTTAAACCATCAACTAACAAAACATCTTCAATAAAGAAGTTGGATTTGTTACCTATGGTTCCTTTGCCAATGATTTTACCCTTGTTGTTATCTCCGAAGGTGACATAGCCTTCGTCTATGCTAGTGAGTTTAGAGAATTGAGATGGATCTCCGGTCATATGCCTTGAGCATCCACTATCAAGGTAAAATCTCTTGCTCCTAGCTTGTGATGATGTATGTTTCTACAAGAAAGGATGATTTTTAGGTACCCATTTACTTTTGGGTGCCTCAAACACTGATCTAAATTGTTTATCATGTTGTATAGAATTTATCGTGGTTCCTTTAGGAACCCAAATCAATTTGTTTGGACTAACTTTCTTGAGTGGACAATGATAAGTTCTATGTCCATGTTTGCAACAAAAGTTGCATTTGCTTTGGTGCCGAACATATAAGATAGGGCCTTTAATGAAGGTGGTTGGATTTTGGTGAGGACTTCTCACAAATCCGATTCCACTTCTTTTAGGAACATTACCCTTATTTGTAAGGATCATATTCAAAGACTTGCTACCAACCTCGAATTTCTTCAATGTGTCCTTAAGTAGCAAGTTCTCCTTTTGGAGAGTTTCTAGATCATGACATTTTTTACATGGAGCTAAACTATCATGATATTGAATTTCTAATTTATCAAAATTACAAGTAAGACTATCATGCTCCTTTTTTAGCAATTTGTATTTTCTACTAATAGTTTTGCATTCATCAAATAAGTCATGGAAGGCATTTAGTAATTCATCAAATGATAAATCTGCATCAATTAAATTTGTTACCTCATCTCCGATGGCCATTAGGGCGTAATGAGTAACTTGCTCGGTGTTGGACTCCTCTTCTTCGGATGCGCTTGAGTCATCCCACGTTGCTTTGAGCGCCTTCTTCTTTGGTGTTCTCTTCTTGGCTTGGGGATAATCACTTTTGTAGTGTCCCGGCTTCTTGCATTCGTAGCAAATAACTTGGTCCTTTTTGGGTTCAAATTTATTTTTTGAGTCATTTTTAAACTTGTTTCTTTTAATGAATTTTTTGAATTTCCTTGTTAGAAGTGCCAAGTCATCGTCACAGTCTTCATCACTTGAGTTTTCTCTCAAGTGGTCTTCGAAAGTTCTAAGTGCCATATCCTTCTTGTTCTTTGAAAGGATGTCTTCATGCTCTTCATGAGCTTTGCAAGTCATTTCGTAGGTCATTAATGACCCGATTAATTCTTCAAGAGGGAAATTGTTTAGATCTTTAGCCTCTTAAATAGCAGTGACTTTAGGGTCCCAACTCTTAGGAAGGGATCTTAGAATCTTATTTACGAGCTCAAAATCCGAAAAACTTTTGCCGAGTCCTTTTAGACCATTGACGACATCCGTGAAACGGGTGTACATATCGCCAATAGTCTCGCTCGGTTTCATTCGGAAAAGTTCAAAAGAATGTATCAAAAGATTGATTTTTGACTCTTTCACTCTACTTGTGCCTTCGTGAGTCACTTCGAGTGTATGCCAAATATCAAATGCGGTTTCACAAACCGAAACATGATTGAACTCATTTTTATCAAGCGCACAAAATAAGGCATTCATAGCCTTTGCATTAAGAGCAAAAGTCTTCTTCTCCAATTCATTCCAATCGATCATTGGAAGAGAAGACTTCGAAAATCCATTTTCGACAAGATTCCAAAGTTCAAAATCCATTGAAATAAGGAAGATCCTCATTCGGGTCTTCCAATAGGTGTAGTCCGTCCCATTGAACATGGGTGGACGTGTAATAGAGTGGCCCTCTTGATTTCCGACGTAAGCCATCTCTCTTGGGTTTTAATCCGATTGAGAGTTAACCCCGCTCTGATACCAATTGTTAGGATCAAGAGCACTAAGAGGGGGGGGGGGGGGCGGTGAATTAGTGCAGCGGAAAACTTTCGACGATTTAAAACGACGTTCGTATAATAATAAGAACGATTTCGGTATGAAAGTCGATTCAGAAATTGCTTTAACTTGAGATCAAGTAAAGTGCAGTTAAAGTAAAGCTATGGAAGTAGTTGCAGTTAAGATAGAGAACAAAATGTAAATACAAAACGAGATTTAGAGTGGTTCGGTCAATCTTGACCTACATCCACTTTTGGCTTCCTCCTCCGATGAGGTCACCGACGTCCACTAGAGGCCTTCCTTCAATAGGCGAAGGCCAACCACCCTTTTACAGTTTCACTCCTTTTGACGGGCTTAGGAGACAACCCTTACAGATTTTTCACTCCTCTCTTGAATGATCAAAACTTTGAAGAAAAGAGGGAGAAGAACTTCTAGCCTTTTACAACACTTTTAAGCTCTCAAAATCTCAGAATAAATGCTAAGTTTCGGTGCCCTTTCATGCATGAAAGGGTGGGGTTTATATAGGCCCCAAACTGATTTGAATTTGGAGCTCAGAAATATCATATCCCATGTTTTCGGGGTCCTGGCGGTACTACCTCAATAAATGGGCGGTACTACCGCCTGACAGAGCTCGGAGACCGAGCTCGGGCGGTACCATCGCCTGTCAGGGGCGGTGCTACCGCCCAGTCTCACTCGGAGACTGAGCCAGGCGGTGCCACCGCCTGACAGGGGCGGTGCTACCGCTCACCCAGTCTCACTCGGAGACTGAGCCCAGGCGGTGCCACCGCCCAGTCTCACTTAGAGACTCGGCTGCTAGGCGGTGCCACCGCCGGCCAGAGAATCTGGGTCCGAATGGGCTGATCCATTCGGCCCAATTTGGGTCTGTCAAGGGCCCAATTGCCCCAAGATTAAGTTAATGGGATCACCTCCCATTTCTAACTTAATCATCATGCTAACTACGATAATTTTCAAGACATTTACTGCAACTTGCTCCGATGCGTCAATCGCTTCTTCTGTCGAGCTTCCGGCGAACTTCCGGCGATCATCCGACGAACCCTCGGCGATGCTCCGGCGGACTTCCGGCAAACTCCTGGACTTGCGACGATCCACTTGGCAAGTTCCGATGAGCTTCTTTGGCAAGCTCCTGGACTTCTCGGATTTGTTCCCGCAGAACCTTCAATGACCGTTCGGACTTCTGTCGAACTCTCGAACCCCCAACGTGATCATAGTCTTGACTTCGGCGCAGCTCCTGTTGCATGTCTTACTTTCATCGTAGTTAATCCTGCACACTTATCTCAACATATGGATTAGATAACAAATGACAATTGACTTCATCATCAAAATCCGAGATTCAACAAGAACTGCTTTCTAGCAAGAGTTTGGAGTCTCTTTTCGCTGATATGACCAAGCCTCTTGTGCCAAAGATCTATACTTTCACCCTTCTAAATTGCATTAATCTCTCCTTTGTGTAGCTTAGCTTTCATAACATAAAAAGAGTTAAGCTTCTTTCCTCGTGCCATAATTAGAGAACCTTTAGTGAGTTTCTATTTGCTTTCACCAAAATAGTGTGTAAATCCCTCATCATCAAGTCTGCTTGTAGATATCAAGTTAAGACAAATATTTAAAACATGTCTGACATCTTTGAGTATCAATTTGCTACCAATATTGGTCTCCAAGCAAATATCTCCAATACCCACAATTTTCGATGTACCACAGCATTACAAAAGAAATCATCATAAGAAATAACATGAAATGAAGCACCAGAGTCAATTACCTAATTACTATCCTAAGCTGCAAGACTAACACAACCGTCATCACAAATAATAATGATATCACCCTCAGCAGCAACTGTATTGGTCTCTTTCTTATTTTTCTTCCTTTCATTCTATTCTCGCTTCCAAAACCTACACTCTTTCTTTATGTGACCTGGCCTGTTACATTGAAAACATTTGATATCTATTATAGAATTAGATCTTTCTCTATAACAATGTGGATTTTTGCTATGACATCTTTTATGTCTTTCTTATTTTTCAATAACAAATGCACCAGAAGAAGATTCACTATATTCTTTCCTTCTAGCATCTTCATTTAACAAACTGTTTTTAACCATATCTATAGTTAGAGTCCTCTTTGTCGTGGAGTTACAAATTGGCATCACATATATTTTCCAACACTCTGGTAAAGAGCTAAGAATAATCATTGTATTTCATCATATATATTCATTTTCATAGCAACCAGCTTATTTGCAAGACTCTGAAATAGGCTTATATGTGTTGGAAAATCTTGGGGCGACATCACATGCGCAGCGGAAGATCAAGAAAAATAAAATCCCCAATTTCCTAAAAGGATGTTCATCGTCATGCGAAGATTGGTGCGCATAAATCCGCGAAACAAACTGTGCATAAGATAAATTGTGTTACCTAGGGAGATCGTATATCCCTGTTTTCTTGCAGATCTCTAGGAGAGGATGAAGGAGGTCAAGTGTCCTCCTCTCTAGCGGTGATCCACACAGTAGGGCTGCGACGATGCTCCTCAAAAACTCTAGGCCTACTCTAAGGTGGAGAGAGGGAGGAGAATAGGAGAGGCAAGCAAAGACTCTAGCGTATGAGGCTCTGAATCCCTCATATTTATAGAGGCCCCCCTATCAAACCCTAATGGATCCTCCTCTAATGGGTATTGGATCTGCATCCAATTATCTAAGCCTTTTAGATTAGTGGATCTATATCCAATAATCTCTCATGGGCTCTTATTGGATCTCGTCCATGGGATCCAATAATTCAGGGGCTTATTGGATATCCAATAAGATAGGGGCTCCGGCGGATATCTCATATACGAACCTCTACTCATCGCAACGCCTACCATATGTGTGTGACCCTCTAGGCCCAATATCGAGCTGGCCGTAAGTCATAGCTATCGGAACTCCTTCTGGCTCAGTGAATTATTATCTCTATAATAATTCACTCGACTCATCGACTACGGACGTACTAGGCCACTACGCCATAGTCCCCAAACGATACAGGGGAATCCAATCCATTGGACCTGTCTGTCCTCAGTTACCGTGTAACTATAGTCTCTCATCCATCTAATATCTCAGAGACCATATATCGGGCATGTTGTTATCAGACCTATACGATTTCTATTCGAGTCTTGCTCTAATCGGATTCTCCGGGAGAACTCTTTTTCTCTTAACCCGAATGACCCTGGCCAGGGATTTATCTGAGCAAGAACACAGGGGATATTCCTCTCATGATGCCGAGAGTGAATGATCCTCTATCGACACTCAATAGCCCTCGTAAGGTCGACTGCCACTCCCAATGACTAGATGTACTAGATCTGGGACAGCTAAACCTATAAGTCTGGTATCAAAGAGTGGAGCACTCATACAGGACATTCTTGGTGTCTCAAGTCTAAGGACTAGATACACCACTAGGACTACGGAATCGCTGTTTGACAATAAGACATCATCAACCATCCAGTATTCCGTAAGCGAATCAATCAGTGAACTCATTCTTCAATGAGCACCTGTACTGTATCCCTAGTGTCCCCACACGAGCAGCTATGAGACCAACTGCATCCATCATATGGACGGGTATACAACACACCAGTCTATCCGGTTATCACGATGTCCCTCTCGAGTAACCTATGACCGGGATTATTAAGGATATGTGTTTAAAGGTGAATCGGTCTCATTATCGTGATCTCATCATGATCCGATTCCCATTGCATAGATCTAAGGATATCACCATATATACATGCATATATGCAATAGACAATATATAAAGTGATAAATACCAAAATATAATAAGCAAAAAAGATTCCGTGTCAAGTTACACGTGCCATCACTCACGTGATTGGCTTGCTAGGCACCTATGACTAGCAATCTCTCACTTGACCTAAAGCCAATCACCTATGTGTCTGATCCCCATTAGACCCCTGTGATGCTCAAAGATAATCTGAGATAACGGCTTTGTCAGTGGATCTGCAATGTTATCTTCGGATGAAACTCTTTCCACTACTACATCTCCTCGGGTCATGATCTCTCTAATAAGCTAGAATCTCCTCAGAACACTTCTGATAAGACCCGGGTTCCCTTATTTGAGTAATCGCCCAATTGTTGTCGCAATATAAGGAAATCAGCTCCTCGCTATCCGGCACGACTCCCAAATTTGTTATGAACTTCTTCATCCAGACTCCCTCTTTTGCTACATCTGCTGCAGCAATGTATTCCGCCTCTATGGTTGAGTCAGTAGTAGTATCTTGCTTGGAACTCTTCCAGCATACTGCTCCTCTATTCAAGGTGTACACATACCCCGAATTCGACTTGCTATCATCGACATCAGATTGAAAACTTGAGTCTGTGTGGCCTTCAACCTTGAGGCTACTACCTCCATATACTAGTAAAAGATCCTTAGTCCTTCTCAAGTACTTAAAGATACAATTTACTGCTTTCCAGTGCTCCAAACATGGATCCGCCTGATACCTGCTCGTGACACTCAGAGCATGCACTATATCAGGCCTAGTACATAGCATGGCATATATGATAGACCCTATCGCCGAGGCATAAGGTATCATATCCATGTTCGCCCTTTCTTCTGGAGTCTTTGGGGACATACTCCTAGAAAGCGATATCCCATGCCTCATCGGTTTGAGACCTCTCTTCGAATTTTTTATACCAAACCTTTTGACAATGGTTTCTATGTACCTGGATTGGGACAAGCCAAGCATCCTTTTGGATCTATCTCTATAGATCCGAATCCCCAAGATATAGGATGCTTCCCCTAAGTCCTTCATGGAGAAGTGTCTAGATAACCAAGCCTTCACTGTGGATAGCATTCCTATGTCATTCCCAATGATCAGGATGTCATCCATATATAGCACCAAAAAGGTGATAGTACTCCCACTTACCTTCTTGTACACACAAGGCTCATCTTTATTCTTAATAAAGTCATAAGATCTGATTGCCTTATCAAATCTTATGTTCCAACTTCGGGAGGCTTGCTTTAGTCCATAAATGGATCTAAGCAACCTGCACACCTTATCTGGGTAGTCCTTGGACACAAATCCCCCAGGTTGTATCATATACACCTCCTCATCGAGGTTCCCATTGAGGAATGCAGTTTTCGCATCCATTTGCCAAATCTCATAATCATAGTGTGCTGCAATAGCCAATAGAATTCGGATGGATTTTAGCATTGCTACGGGTGAGAAGGTTTCGTCATAGTCAACACCTTACCTTTGACGATACCCCTTAGCCACTAGCCTTGCTTTATAGGTCTTACCTTTCCATCTACTCCGATCTTTTTCTTAAAGATCCACTTGCAACCGATGGGTACAATACCTTCGGGCGCATCAACAAGGGACCAAACATTGTTGGAGTACATAGAATCCATCTCAGAATTCATGGCTTCTTGCCACTTTCCGGAGTCTATACTCATAATAGCTTCCTCGTAGGTCTGAGGATCAATATCCTCAACATCTTCTCCTCTAATATGTCCCACATATCTCTCAGGAGGATGGGATACTCTACCGGACCTACGTAAAGTTGGAACTTGTGTGTTAGGTACCTGAATAGACTCGGGCTGTAGAGTGGTGCTTGAGCTTGGTTCTCTAACCTCGCTTCAACTCTATCATGCTCCCACTATCTCCTCCAAGAATGTGTTCCTTCTCAAGGAACACTACTCTCTTGGCTACAAAGACCTTTTGGTCCTTAAAATGATAGAAATAATACCCACAAGTTTCCTTGGGGTATCTCACGAACTTGCATCGCTCTGTCCGTGATTCAAACTTATCAGGGTTGTGTCTTTTAACGTGGGCAGGGCAGTCCCAAATCTTAACAACTTTAAGATCGGGCTTCTTCCCTTTCCATATCTTATATGGTGTAGACACTACCGACTTAGTTGGAACTCTGTTCAGAAAGTAAGCTACGATCTCTAGGGCATATCCCTAGAATGAGATGGGTAGGTCAGCGAAACTTATCATGGATCGTACCATGTCTAACAGCGTACGATTTCTCCTTTTAGACACACCATTGAGTTGAGGTGTATAAGGAGGTGTCCATTCGGATAATATCCCATAGTCCTTGAGGAACTGAGTAAACTCTGTACTTAAGTACTCACCTCCTCGATCTGATCGAAGAGTTTTGATACTCTTTCCAGTCTGGTTCTCCATCTCATTCTTATACTCTTTGAATTTCTCAAAGGCCTCAGATTTGTACTTCATTAAGTACACATATCCATACCTTGAGAAATCATCAGTAAAGGTAATGAAGTAGGAGTAACCACCGATGACATGAGTTGACATGGGTCCACATACATCACTATGTATGAGTTCTAATATCTCAGTGGCTTGGTACTATCAGACCCATACGATTTCTACTCGAGTCTTGCTCTAATCGGATTCTCCGGGAGAACTCTTTCTCTCTCAACTCGAATGACTTTGGCCAGGGATTTGTTTGAGCAAGAACACATAGGATATTCCTCTCATGACGCCGAGAGTGAATGATCCTCTATCGACACTCAATAGCCCTCGTAAGGTCGACTGCCACTCCCAATGACCAGCTGTACTAGATCTGGGACAGCCAAACCTATAAGTCTGGTATCAAAGAGTGGAGCACTCATACAGGACATCCTTGGTGTCTCAAGTCTAAGGACCAGATACACCACTAGGACTATGGAATCGCTGTCTGACAATAAGACATCATCAACCATCCAGTATTTCGTAAGCGGATCAATCAATGAACTCATTCTCCAATGAGCACTTGTACTATATCCCTAGTGTCCCCACACGAGCAGCTATAAGACCAACTGCATCCATCATATGGACGGGTATACAGCACATCAGTCTGTCCGGTTATCACGATGTCCCTCTCGAGTAACCTATGACCGGGATTATTTAGGATCTGTGTTTAAAGGTGAATCAGTCTCATTATCATGATCTCATCATGATCCGATTCCCATTGCACAGATCCAATGACATCACCATATATAC
Organism: Musa balbisiana; assembly: GCA_004837865.1. NCBI lineage: Eukaryota > Viridiplantae > Streptophyta > Magnoliopsida > Zingiberales > Musaceae > Musa > Musa balbisiana. The sequence continues at coordinate 23,248,460 of CM017194.1, read as the reverse complement.
ATGTATATATGCAATAGACAATATATAAAGTGATAAATGCCAAAATATAATAAGCAAAAAAGATTCCGTGTCAAGTCACACGTGTCATGTCACACGTGCCATCACTTACGTGATTGGCTTGCTGGGCACCTATGACTAGCAATATGCTCTACAATATTACCACAATCTTTATACTTCAAATTTATAAGCCTTCTAAGGAGAGAAATTCTATTTCCTACTATCTTTTTCGCAAAGAGTTTTTCTAACATTTGCTTAATAACATCAGCTCTGGTTTCATCAGAAATATGCTAATGTAAATTTATATCCATCCATCTTCTAATATAGACAATAGCTTTTCTATGTTGAACTTCCTATTCCTCATCGTTTATAATAGAAGGTTTATCTTTAACCTTGATGGGCTTATACAAATCTTTGCAATAAAGCAAATCTTCCATCATACGCCTCCAAGTGGAATAATTTGATGAGTTCAATTTAATCATACAATTTGATTCTTCCATTTCTATCACAAAAGAAAAAAACTAGTACAAAACAACTTATAGCTCTAATACCACTTGTTGGGAAAAACCTGTTAAAGCAGAATAATTCTTTTCCCTCTTTATATTTCAAAAATGGGTTCCTCATCAAAATACCAACTTAATATTAAAATACAAATATCAACCAGAGCAGCATAAATAATAGAGCAATAAATCAATCATAAAGTAAGACCAAATTTTTAATGTGAAAACCCAATGCAAGAAAAACCATGGGACCATAGTCCACCTCAAACTTCCACTATCAATAGTAATGATAACAGGTTTATAATAAATCTTCTCTAAAATAACAAGAGGATCATAAAAATCAAGAACATATATATTGGCTCAAGAATAGCATATCATCATTAAATGGATAGATCTCATCAAAAGGAGAATTTTAGGTCTCACAAAGTGGGTATATTAGGAAAGTACCTCAAAGAGGATAAATTTCAAATCAGCACCATTAGGATTGTAGAGCTTACTGCAAGGATTCTCCACATATAATTTGGGCTCTCCTCTTTCTCTCTCTCTCTCTCTCTCTCTCTCTCTCTCTCTCTTTCGTCTCGCAGTATGTCGCCATCGTTCTGCACGTTGCACGCACAGAACCCTCGTTGGTTGCCCTCACTGTGCATGCCTCTTTTTATTTTTATCTTTTCCTTTTTTTTGATAAATTAGATTTGGGCTTATTGCCCAAATCATTAGTCCAAGCCCACAAATGAGCTAGACCCAACAATTCTCCCCCTCCAGCTCATATAGTGGGCTGTACTAAGTCTACTCTTCACCTACATGCTTCAAGCTTCTCTTTAGGCAAAGACTTTATCAACATATTTGATCCATTCTTACTAGTATGCACCTTTTCCAACTATAATTCTTTCAACTCAAGCACATTACTAATCCAGTAATATCTCACATCAATATGCTTGGATCTAGAATGGTATGTTGAATTCTTAGAGAGGTGAATGACACTCTGACTATCACAATAAACAATATATCCTTCTTGTTTGAAGCTTAATTCTTGTAGAAACATTTTCATCTATAAAGCTTTCTTGCAGGCTTCAGTAATTACTATGTATTCTGCTTTTATGGTTGATAGAACAACATAATTCTGTAACTTAGATTGCCAAGAGATCGCTCCCCTTGCAAATATCATGAAGAACAGCGAAGTAGACTTCCTAGAATCAATATCACTTGCCATGTCTGCATTTGTGTACCCTTCTAACACAGGTTCATCATTGTCAAAACATAAACACAACCTGAAAGTACCTCTTAGATATCTTAATATCCATTTCACTACTGCCCAATGTTCCTTTCTAGGATTAGAGAGAAATCAGTTAATAACTCCAACTACATGAGCTATATCTAGCCTAGTACAAATCATAGCATACATCAAACTGCTTATTGTAGATGAGTAAGACACTCTGGACATTTCTTCTTTTTCTTTCTCACTTGTAGGACATTGTTTCAAACTAAGCTTGAAGTGACCTGCAAGTGGAGAACAAACTGCTTTGGCTTTACTCATGTTGAATCTTTCAAAAACTTTTTCAATATAAGTCTCTTAAGACAGTCAAATCTTCCTTTTCTTTCTATCACGAAGAATCTTTATGCCAAGTATTTATTTCACCAATCCCAAGTTTTTCATGGCAAAAGACTTACTTAGCTCTCTTTTAAGCTTTTCAATTTTATTAGCATCATGACCAACAATCAGTATATCATCAACATATAGCAGGAGAATAATGAAATCATCATTTGAAAATTTCTTCAAAAACACACAATGATCAGATGTGGTTCTATTATACACTTGGCTCATCATAAAGGAATCAAACTTCTTATACCATTATCTAGGTGTCTGTTTGAGTCCATATAAGTTTTTTCTAAGCTTATACAATATATTTTCTTTTCCATTGACTTTGAAACCTTATGGCTGCTCCATGTAAATTTCTTCTTCTAAGTCACTATAAAGAAATACTATTTTCACATCAAGTTGCTCAACTTCTAAATTTAAGCGGGCAGCCAAACTATGAATAACTCTGATAGAAGATATTTTCACAATAGGAGAAAATATTTCTTCAAAGTCAATACATTTCTTCTGACTGAATCCATTGACAACTAGTTGTGCCTTGTATCTTTATTGTGAGCTACTATTTTCAGTCTTCAATTTATAAACCTATTTATTCTTGAGAGTTTTCTTCTCTTTAAGCAACTCTACCAAGTCATAGGTGTGGTTCTCAAACAAAGATCTCATCTATTCTTGCATGACTTTAACCTACTGATTCTTATGCTCATGTAGAATAGCTTCTTGGAAGTTTCTAGCTCTCCCCCATCAATAAGCATAACATACTCATGTAAATGATATCTGGTAGATGGTTGTCACTCTCTTGTGGATCTTCTCAATAGAATCTCAATTGATGGTGGAGGTGCTTATTCAGTTGGTTCAACATCATCAACTATAGGAGTATCATCACTAGCATTATCACCATAATCTTCGTGTTCATCTCCCCCATGATCATCATGAACTACAGGTGAAGGAATTGGACCCAAACTCCAAGGAATATAAAAAGATATTTTTGGCTTTTCAATCTTATCACCATCATCAAATAATTGGTCTTCAAGAAATACAACATTTCTGATCTAATAATCTCCTTGTTCATTATATCCCATAATCTGTACCCAAACTCTTTATAACTATATCCCAAGAAGATATATGCTTTTTCCTTATTATCAAGCTTGGATCTCTCATCTTTGGGAATATAATCAAATGCTTTACACCCAAAGACTCTCAAGTGATTATAAGATATATATTTTCCTTTCCATACTCTCTCTAGAACATCACCTTTCAGAGGAACTAATGAAGAAAGATTTATCAGGTCATCTGTAGTTTGCATAGCCTCCTCTCAAAATGATTTAGGTAATTTAGCGTGGGAAAACATACACCTAATCCTTTTTTCAATGGTTCTGTTCATCTTTTCTTCCACACCGTTCTGCTGAGGAGTTTTAGAAACTATTTTCTCAAGCCTGATACTATGAAATCTACAATAATTCTCAAAAGGACCCTTATACTCACCACTATTATATGCTCGAATACATTTTAGCTTTTTGCTAGTTTCTCTTTTTCCACACTGACATGAAACTTTTTGAAAATATCAAGTATCTGGTCTTTAGATTTCAAAACAAAAGCTCAAACTTTTCTAGAATGATCATCAATAAAAATAATAAAATAAAGAGAACCTCCAAGAGTTCTAGTTTGTATAGTAAGACATCAGTATTAATTAAATCAATAATATCTGATCTTCTAGATAATGGATATGTATGAAATGCAACTCTTTGTGTTTTCCCAACTAAGCAATGATCACAAGATTTAAGAAATGTACCTTACAACTTTGGTAAGAACTACTTTCTAGCAAGAGTTTGGAGTCCCTTCTCGTTGATATGACCAAGCCTCTTGTGTCAAAGATCTATACTTTCACCCTTCTGAATTGCATTAATCTCTCATTTATGTAGCTTAGCTTTCATGACATAAAAAGAGTTAAGCTTCTTTCCTCTTGCCACAATTAGAGAACCTTTTGTGAGTTTCCATTTGCTTTCAACAAAATAGTGTGTAAATCTCTTATCATCAAGTCTGTCTATAGATATCAAGTTAAGACAAATATCTGCAACATGTCTGACATCTTTGAGTATCAATTTGCTCCCAATATTGGTCTCCAAGCAAATATCTTCAATACCCACAATCTTCGATGTACCATTGTTTCCCATTCTGACATTACCAAAATCACCAGTAGTGTAAGATATGAAGAAATCATCATGAGAAGTAACATGAAATGAAGCACTAGAGTCAATTACTTAGTTACTATCCTGAGCTGCAAGACTAACACAACCGTCATCACAAACAATAATGATATAACCCACAGTAGCAATTGTATTGGTCTCCTTTTCGTTTTTCTTCCTTTCATTTTGTTCTCACTTTTAAAACCTACACTCTTTCTTCATGTGACCTATCCTGTTACAGTGAAAATATTTGATATCTCTTCTAGACTTAGATCTTCCTCTATAACCATGTGGATTTCTATTATGACTTCTTTCACGTATTTCTTGTTTTTCAGTAGCAAATGCACCAGAAGAATATTTACCCTGTTCTTTCCTTCTAGCATCTTCATTTAGCAAACTGTTTTTAACCATATCTATAGTTAGAGTCTCCTTTGGCGGAGTTACAAATTGTTATCATATATATTCCCTAACTTTTTGGTAAAGAGCTAAGAAGTAACAATCCTTGCATTTAATCATCTATATTCATTTTCATAGCAACCGGCTTGTTTGCAAGACTCTGAAATAGGCTTATATGTTAAACAATATTACCACCATCTTTATATTTCAAATTTATAAATCTTCTAAGGAGAGAAATTTTATTTCCTACTGTCTTTTTCGCAAAGGGTTTTTCTAACATTTGCCAAACAACATCAGCTTTGGTTTCATCAGAAATATGCTAATACAAATTTATATCCGTCCATCTTCTAATATAGGCAATAGCTTTTCTATGTTAAACTTATATTCCTCATCGTCCAGATTAGAAGGTTTATCTTTAACCTTAATGGGCTAATACAAATCTTTACAATAAAGCAAATCTTCTATCAAAAGCCTTCAAGTGGAATAATTTGATAAGTTTAATTTAATCATACCATTTGATTCTTCCATTTCAATCACAAAAGAAAAAAATTAGTACAAAACAATCTGTAACTCTAATACCACTTGTTGGGAAAAACTTGTTAAAGCGGAATAATTCTTTTCCCTCTTTGTGTATCAAAATGGGTTCCTCATCAAAATACCAACTTGATATTAAAATACAAATATCAACCACAAAGTGAGACCAAATTTTTAATGTGAAAAACCCAATGCAAGAAAAACCACGGGACCGTAGTCCACCTCAAACTTTCACTATCAATAGTAATGATAATAGGTTTACAATAAGTCTTCTTTAAAATAACAAGAGGATCATAAAAATCAAAAACACATATATTGGCTCAAGAATAGCATATCATAATCATATAGATAGATCTCATCAAAAGGAGAATTTTAGGTCTCACAAAATGGGTATATTAGGAAAGTACCTCAAAGAAGATAAACTTTAGATCAGCACCGTCAAGATTGTAAAGCTTACTGCAAGGATTCTCCACATATAATTTGGGTGAAAACTAACAACGTGTGGCCACCGATCGTCAAGCATAAAAACTCATAATCATATTTTTCTCCCTCCTCCTCTCTCTCTCTCTCCTCTCGCAGTATGCAGCCACCGTTCTGCATGTTGCATGCATAAAACTCTCATTGGTTGTCCACACCTCTTTTTCTTTTTATCTTTTTTTTTGATAAATTAGATTTGGGTAAATCATTAGTCCAAGCCCTGGACCCAACAATTCTCTCCCTCCAGCTCATATGGTTGGCTATACTAAGTCTGCTCTTCGCCTATATGCTTTAAGTTTCTCCTTAGGCAAAGATTTTGTCAACATATCTGATCCATTCTCATTGGTATGTACCTTTTCCAATTGTAATTCTTTCAACTCAAGCACATCACGAATATAGTAATATCTCACATCAATATGCTTGGATCTAGAATAATATGTTGAATTCTTGGAGAGGTGAACGACACTCTGACTATCATATTAAATAATATATCCTTCTTGTTTTAAGCCCAATTCCTATAGAAACTTTTTCATCCATAAAGCTTTCTTGCAGGCTTCAGCAATTACTATATATTCTGCTTCTATGGTTGATAGAGCAACACAATTCTATAATTTAGATTTCCAAGAGACCGCTCCCCCTATAAATATCATCAAGAACCCCTAAGTGGACTTTCTAGAATCAGTATCACTTGCTATATCTGCATCTGTGTACCCTTCTGACACAGGTTCATCACTGTCAAAACATAAACACAACTGGGAAGTACCTCTTAGATATCTTAATATCCATTTCACTACTGCTCAATGTTCCTTTCTAGGATTAGAGAGAAATCGGTTGATAACTCCAACTACATGAGCTATATATGGCTTAGTACAAACCATAACATACATCAAACTGCCTACTATAGATGAGTAAGACACTCTGGACATTTCTTCTTTTTCTTTCTCACTTGTAGGATATTGTTTCGAACAAAGCTTGAAGTGACCTACAAGTGAAGAACAAACTGCTTTGGCTTTACTCATGTCGAATCTTTCAAGAACCTTTTTAATGTAAGTCTCCTAAGATAGCCAAATCGTCATTTTTTTCATATCATGAAGAATCTTTATGCCAAATATTTGTTTTACCGATCCCAAGTCTTTCATGGCAAAAGACTTAGCTCTCTTTTAAGCTTTTCAATTTTATCAGCATCATGACCAATAATCAGCATATCATCAACATATAACAAGAGAATAATGAAATCATCATCTGAAAATTTCTTCAAAAACACACAATGATCAAATGCAGTTCTATTATACCCTTGGCTTATCATAAAGGAATCAAACTTCTTATATCATTATTTATGTGCCTGTTTGAGTCCATATAAGCTTTTTCTAAGCTTACACAATATATTTTCTTTTCCCTTGACTTTGAAACATTCTAGCTGCTCCATGTAAATTTCTTCTTCTAAGTCACCATGAAGAAATGTTGTTTTCACATTAAGTTGCTTAACTTCTAAATTCAAGCGGGCAGCCAAACCATGAATAACTCAGATAGAGGACATTTTCACAATATGAGAAAATATTTCTTTAAAGACAATACCTTTCTTTTGACTAAATCCTTTCACAACTAGTCGTGCCTTGTATCTTTGTTGTGAGCTATTATTTTCAGTCTTCAATTTGTAAACCTATTTATTCTTGAGAGCTTTCTTCTCTTTAGACAACTTTACTAAGTCATAAGTGTGGTTCTCAAACAAAGATCTCATTTATTCTTGCATGGCTTTAACCTACTCATTCTTATGCTAATGTAGAATAACTTCAAGTTTCTGGCTCTCCCCTATCAATAAGTATAACATACTCATGTGAAGGATATCTAGTAGATGGTTGTTGCTTTCTTGTGGATCTTCTCAATGGAATATCAACTGGTGGTGGAGGTGCTTGTTCAGTTGGTTCAACATCATCAACTATAGGAGTATCATCACTAGCATTCTCACCATAATCTTTTTGTTCATCTCCCCCATGATCATCATGAACTACAAGTGAAGAAATTGGACCAAACTCTAAGGAATATAAATAGAGGTTTTTGGTTTTTCAATCTTATCACCATTAACAAATAATTGGTCTTCAAGAAATACAATATTTCTACTTTTAATAATCTTCTTGTTCACATCCCATAATCTGTGCCCAAACTCTTTATGACCATATCCAAGAAGATACATGCTTTTGCCTTATTATCAAGTTTGGACCTCTCATCTTTGGGAATATGATCAAATGCTTTACACCCAAAGTCTCTCAAATGATTATAAGATATATCTTTTTCTTTCCATACTTTCTCTAGAACATCACCTTTCAAAGGAACTAATGAGGAATGATTTATCAGGTCAACTATAGTTCTCATAGCCTCCCCCTAAAATGATTTAGGTAATTTGGCATCGGAAAGCATACACCTAATCCTTTCTTCAATGGTTCTGTTCATCCTTTCTGCCACACCGTTCTATTGAGGAGTTTTAGGAACTGTTTTCTCAAGCCTAATACTATGAAACCTGTAATAATTCTCAAAAGGACCCCTGTACTCACCACCATTATCTGCTCGAATACACTTTAGCATTTTGCTAGTTTCTCTTTCAACACTGACATGAAACTCTTTGAAAACATTGAGTACCTGATCTTTAGATTTCAAAGCAAAAGCCCAAACTTTTCTAGAATGATCATCAATTAAAATAATAAAATAAATGTGTTTCCCAACTAAGCAATGATCACAAGATTTAAGAGATGTACCTTGCAACTCTAGTAAGAACAACTTTCTAGCAAGAGTTTGAAGTCCCTTCTCACTGATATGATCAAGCCTCTTATGCCAAAGATCTATACTTTCACCCTTCTGAATTGCATTAATCTCTCCTTTGTGTAGCTTAGCTTTCATGACATAAAAAGAGTTAAGCTTCTTTCCTCTTGCCACAATTAGAGAACCTTTAGTGAGTTTCTATTTGCTTTTATCAAAATAGTGTGTAAATCTCTCATCATCAAGTCTGCCTATAGATATCAAGTTAAGACAAATATCTGGAACATGTCTGACATCTTTGAGTATCAATTTGCTCCCAATATTGGTCTCCAAGCAAATATCTTCAATACCTACAATCTTCGATGTATCATTGTTTCCCATTCTAACATTACTAAAATCACTAGCAGTGTAAGATCTAAAGAAATCATCATGAGAAGTAATATCAAATGAAGCACCAGAGTCAATTACTTAGTTACTATCCTGAGCTGCAAGACTAACACAACCGTCATCACAAACAATAATGATATAACCCTTAATAGCAACTGTATTGGTCTCTTTCTCGTGTTTCTTCCTTTCATTTTATTCTCACTTCTAAAACCTATACTCTTTCTTCATGTAACCTGACTTATTACAGTGAAAACATTTTATATCTCTTCTAGACTTAGATCTTCCTCTATAACCATGTGGATTTCTATTGTGACTTCTTTCATGTCTTTCTTGTTTTTCAATAGCAAATGCACTAGAAGAATATTCACCCTGTTCTTTCCTTCTAGCATCTTCATTTAGTAAACTGTCTTTAACCGTATCTATAGTTAGAGTCTCCTTTGGCAGAGTTACAAATTGTTATCACATATATTCTCTAACTTTTTGGTAAAGAGCTAAGAAGTAACAATCATTGCATTTAATCATCTATATTTATTTTCATAGCAACCAATTTATTTGCAAGACTCTGAAATAGGCTTATATGCTCAACAATATTACTACCATCTTTATACTTCAAATCTATAAGTCTTCTAAGGAGAGAAATTCTATTTCTTACTATCTTTTTTGCAAAAAGTTTTTCTAACATTTGCCAAACAACATCATCTCTGGTTTCATTAGAAATATGCTCAACATTAGCTCTGGTTTCAACATTAGCTTTTTTATGTTGAACTTCACATTCCTCATCGTCCATAGTAGAAGGTTTATCTTTAACCTTGATTGGCTTATACAAATCTTTGTAATAAAGCAAATCGTCTCTATTCCAAGCCTCCAAGTGGAATAATTTGATGAGTTCAATTTAATCATACCATCTAATTCTTTCATTTCAATCACACCAGAAAAAAACTAGCACAAAACAACCTGTAGCTCTAATACGACTTATTGGGAAAAACCTGTTAAAGCGGAATAATTATTTTCCCTCTTTGTGTATCAAAATGGGTTTCTCATCAAAATACCAACTTGATATTAAAATACAAATATCAACCAGAGCAACATAAACCGTAGAGCAATAAATCAATCATAAAGTGAGACCAAATTTTTAATGTGGAAAACCCAATGCGAGAAAAACCACCGGACCGTAATCCACCTCAAACTTCCACTATCAATAGTAATGATAACAGGTTTACAATAAGTCTTCTCTAAAATAACAAGAGGATCATAAACATCAAGAATATATATCTTCGCTCAAGAATAACATATTATCATTATATGGATGGATATCATCAAAAGGAGAATTTTAAGTATCACAAAGTGGGTATAACGGGAAAGTACCTCAGAGAGGATAAATTTCAGATCAATACGTTAGGATTGTAGAGCTTACTACAAGGATTCTGCACATATAATTTGAGCTAAAACTAACAACATTTGACCACTGATCGTCTAAATAAAAAAACTCATAATCCTATTTTTCTCCCTTCTCTTTCTCTCTCTTTCCTCTCGCCATCGTTTTGTACGCTGCATGCACAAAACCCTTGTTCCGTTGGTTGCTCTCACTGTGTAGGCTTCTTCCCAATTATTCTAGCACAAGTTTATGTTAATTCCTCTAAGACCCTTTATCATGATTGGTCACAGGTTGCAATCACGGGTTAACATTACCTTCCTTGTCAAAAGCTAAGTTTATATTAACATAATTTTGTAAGGTTTGAACAATCATATGATATGGGATTTAAGATACTATAAAAATCTTCACAAGTACTTATATATATATATATATATATATATATATATATATATATATATATATATATATATATATATATATATATATATATATATATATATCCACCCAATTATTCTAGCACAAGTTTATGTTAATTCCTCTAAGACCCGACCCTTCATGCCTATCACGAATGGTCACAGGTTGCAATCACGGGTTGACATTACCTTCCTTGTCAAAAGCTAAGTTTATATTAACATAATTTTGTAAGGATTGAACAATCATATGATATAGGATTTAAGATACTATAAAAAATCTTCACAAGTACTTATATAATATTATAATAGAATAAGACAGTAAATCAATCCAAGATATTACCCCAAATGTAATAAGATTAATTTAAATAGTTAGGATTAGATAAAATTAAAATTAAAATTTAGATTAAAATAAATAGATGAGAATGAAAAGATTTATTGGGATATGATATTTTTATTATTATTTAAAAAATTATACTCTATCTTCTTGCTAATATAAATGTGTTTTTGGATTAATCTAAGACATTGCAGATTGGAAGGACTCTAGTTTCTTCTACTATTCTATTCCCTTTCTTCCCGAAGTTTTACAGAAAAACCAACGAGTGTGAAAAGGAAGGGAAGACCAGTAGATCTTAAAAAAAGAAAGATAACAAATATCGGAGAAAGTGTTTATAATCAACTTCTTCTTATCTTTAAAGGTGATAATTATCAATTTTGGGTTGTTAACATGAAAACTCTTTTTATTTCATAAGGATTATGAAGTCTGATAAAATATAATTTTATTAAGTATAATCTATAGGATCCTAATATTACTAAAGATCTAAGAGTTCAAATGAATAAGAATATGTAGAAAGATACAAGAGCCCTCTACATACTACAAGTAATAGATGAGTATCTTTTTCCTCAAATCATGATGACATCGACATCAACAAAAGCAAAAGCCTAAAAAAATATTAAAATGTATGTTTAAAGGCATAGACAAGATAAAAATTTTAAAGCTTCAAATTTTTCGATGTGAATTCAAAACTCTTATGATAAAAGTTTTATATCTATCATTTCTTCTCAAAAGTCTCTTCTATTGTGAATCATATGAGATCTTGCGATGAAAAGCTAAAAGATAAAATTATAATAAAAAAGTTTTAGGAAGTTTATTTCTAAAATTTGATATAATTTTTATTGCTATAGACTAAGCTAAAGATATAAGTATATTATTTATTGATGAATTAATGGGCTCCCTTTTAGTTCATGAATAAAAAATGAATAGATCTTCAGATAAAACTTTACAACATACTCTTCAAATGAAAATATATCAGAAGAAGGATGAAAAAAAATTTAAAAACTAGATCTCAAGGGAAAGATTTTAAAATAGTAGAGGCCATGGATGATCTGGTATGCAAGGCAAAGGACGAGGCTGATCAAATGAGGATAAGAGGAACTTTAATAAAGGTACAAGGAAATCTGTTAATTTTTTTGTTACAAAAAAATAGACATATTGAAAAAGATTGCTAGTACAAACATCTTAGTACACTAGATCAAGTCGATGTTATGCTTATTTTGTTCTTTTTAATTTAAAATATATTTTTTTTTACTTACCTATGACACATACTTCATGTAATTTTGATTGGTGATCAATTCTTGATATTTCTATCATCATATTATAAGTTTTAAAGCCTCGAAATTTAAATAAGCATATCTAAGTTGTTAAAATTTAAATAAGCATATCTAAGTTGTTATAATGTAGAAATATCTTTAATATTAGTTTTAAAATAATTTGACTTATAAAAATGCATAAATATAGAGGAAACATTTTGTTCTTCGTCATTCTCACAAGTGAGATTAATATTTTATTCTTATCATTGTTGAATCTCGTATTTTGATGATGAAATCAATCGATATGTGTTTATGTTTTAATCTGCGTTTTGAGTGACGCAGAATGCTTCGATCAGGATGAGACAATTAAAGCAGGAAAATCATGTTGTGCCATAGGAACATGTCAGAAGATTAGACGTCGGGCCAGTGGATCGGTCGACATATCGACAGAAGGCTTCGGGCCATGGATTCGGGCATCGGGCCAAAAACAGTGGACATTGCGCCAAGAATATCGAAGTTGCAGAGTCAACTAGCCGATTAGGCAATAGGCCGCAAGAGAGGACGATGTGCCGAAAAATCGGACGAAGCGTCGAGAGACCAATAACATGCCAGACAAATTGATTAATGCTTAGTATTAATTGTTTGGATCGAAGTTTGTTTTTACATGTGTAGTGTTGGGGTAAACAACTTTATGCCGTGGTCTCGGGGCCGACGCGGCTTGTTTTGGGTCCGAATGGAGGGAATCTCCCAGGGGGTTCCTTGGGGCAATGGAGATCGTAGACCCGCTGGGGGATTCGGTCGGGGGGAAAGAACGTCGTTTACTCCGGGAGAGGGCTCCATGCCTGTAAGTCCGGCGACGCTCCTCGTCCTCATCCCTACACACAGGTCGGGTCAGAAGCTCGGCCCGACCCCTCCGACGATCAAGTCAGTGATGTGGAGAAGAGTCATCTTTAGAGTGTTCCTTCCCCCTCCTTTCTAACGAACGAGAGGGTATTTATAGGGAAGCATACTGCTTCCTGCTTGAAGGGGGCAGGCTGGTAGCATTTGACCTTGCGGTGGCGTCTGACTTTGTGTTGGTGTGGCGTGAAGAATTAAGCTTTGGCAGGATGTTTAATGCGCCTCGGTCGGTGCTCCGGTCTGCATTGACCAGGTGCTGTTGCGTGAGGCGTCATTTGACGTAAGCCGAGTCTTATCATAATTACTATCCTCATCATACTCCCCCCCCAAAGGAGGCTATGCATTGGTCGCCGTAGGGAGGCACGAAGCATGGCCTTGGGATTAGGGGACTATGATAGCTGAGTGAAGCTGGTTCGCCGCGAGGATTGCGGAAATTGCGGATCTGAGGTGATGTGGTGGGAATGCGGTGGCCACGCAGGTGTGACCTCGGGCGACATGAAGCCGAGGGGCACGACGCAGGCGGGTGGGCCGCGCTGGTGTGACCTCGGGCGGCATGAGGCCGAGGGGCACGACATAGGTGGGCAGGCCGCGCTGGAGTGGCCTCGGGCGACATGAGGCCGAGGGGCACGACGCAAGTGGGCAGACCGCGCAGGTGTGTCTCGGGCATCATGGAGCCGAGGAGCACGACGCAGGCGAGCAGATCGCGCAGGTGTGTCTCGGGCATCATGGAGCCGAGGAGCACGACGCAGGCGGGCAGACCGCGCAGGTGTGTCTCGGGCATCATGGAGCCGAGGAGCACAACGTAGGCGGGCAGGCCGCGCATGGGGCCGAGGGGCCGAGGCAGCATGTTGGCTGCGCATGGGGCCGAGGGGCCAAGGCAGCGGGCTGCTTGCTGCTTGCTGCGCATGGGGCCGAGGGGCCAAGGCAGCGTGTTGGCTGCGCATGGGGCCGAGGGGCCAAGGCAGCGGGCTGCTTGCTGCGCATGGGGCCGAGGGGCCGACGGCAGCGTGTTGGCTGCGCATGGGGCCGAGGGGCCAAGGCAGCGTGTTGGCCGCGCATGGGGCCGAGGGGCCAAGGCAGTGCTGGCTGCGCATGGGCCCGAGGGGCCGAGGCAGCGTGTTGGGCGCATGGGGCCGAGGAGCCAAGGTAGTGCTGGCTGCGCATGGGGCCGAGGGGCCGAGGTAGTGCTGGCTGCGCATGGGGCCGAGGGCCGAGGCAGCGTGTTGGCCGCGCGAGGGGCCAAGGGGCCGAGGCAACGGGCTGCTGGTTGCACATAGGGGCCGAGGGGCCAAGGCAGCGTGCTGCTTGTTGCGCATGGGGCCGAGGGGCCAAGGCAGCGTGCTGCTTGCTGCGCATGGGGTCGAGGGGCCGAGGCAGTGCTGGCTGCACATAGGGCTGAGGGGCCAAGGCAGCGTGCTGCTTGCTGCGCATGGGGCCGAGGCAGTGCTGGCTGCACATGGGGCCGAGGGGCCAAGGCAGCATGCTGGCTGCGCATGGGGCCGAGGGGCTGAGGCAGCGGGCTGCTTGCTGCGCATGGGGCCGAGGGGCCGAGGCAGCGTGCTGCTTGCTGCGCATGAGGCCGAGGGGCCGAGGCAGCGTGTTGGCTGTGCATGGGGCCGAGGGTCCAAGGCAGCGAGCTGCTTGCTGCGCATGGGGCCGAGGGGCCGAGGCAGTGTGTTGGCTGTGCATGGGGCCGAGGGGCCGAGGCAGCATGTTGGCTGCGCATGGGGCTGAGGGGCCAAGGCAGCGTGTTGGCTGTGCTGGTGTGACCTCGGGCGACATGAGGCCGAGGGGCACGACATAGGCGGGCAGGCCGCGCTGGAGTGGCCTCGGGCGACATGAGGCCGAGGGGCACGACGCAGGCGGGCAGACCGCGCAGGTGTGTTCTTGGGCGACATGAGGCCGAGGGGCACGACGCAGGCGGGCGGGCCACGCTGGTGTGGCCTCGTGCGACATGAGGCCGAGGGGCACGACGCAGGCGGGCAAGCCACGCTGGTGTGGCCTCGGGCGACATGAGCTCTCGTGGGTTCCTCATCGGGACAGGGGGCTTGAGCAACCCTTGCTCCCTTATCCATAGGAATATCTCCGTCCGAGACGTGCCCAGAGGGGGCAGGGGAGGTGCCAGAGCGGGCGTGTCGGATCGGTACGGCCGGCGCCTGGTCGCGGCGGGCTGTTGCCCGCGGGGCGGTTCTGGTCTGACCCTCGTGCGTTCTTCCCGCTTCTCAACCATCCATGCCTCGACGGTGACGAAATGATTCGTCCGCTGAAACATTTTGGGTAACGCGGTGGGGGGTCTTTCCACGAGGGACCAGAAGAAGCGGGAAGGTCGCAATCCTGCCATGAATGCCTGCATTAAGAGAGAGGGGTGAGCGTCAGATAAGCCCCGGATCTGTGTCGCGAAGCGGTTTACAAAGTGGGAGAGGGGCTCGTCCTCCCTCTGACGTAGTCCGAGGAGCAGGGTGATGGACGGCTTCGGCCGTGCGCTGGCCAGGAAGTTGAGCTCGAAGTCCCTGGCGAGCTGGTTGAACGAGGCCACCGTCTCGATCATCAGGGCGTTGTACCACATGCGAGCGGATCCTCTCAGGGTCGTGGGGAACGCCCTACACATCAGAGCGTCAGAGGTTCCATATAGCGCCATTTGGGTGCGGAAGGCTGCTACATGGTCCGCCGGGTCAGAAGAGCCATCGTATGCGTCCAAAGAGGGAAGCCGGAAGTTCTGTGGGATCGCCTGGTCCCGAATTTCGGGGATGAATGGGGATCCCTGTCGCGAGTCTACCTCGAGCTCTCCCCTCGACCTGCGGATCTCCTTCTGTACCTCGTCTAACCGCTGACAGACGAGGAGCAGCTGGGCTCGCAAAGAGTCAGTTGAGGCCGAAGAGAGGACCTCGGGTTCCGCATGGCCTCCTTGGTTCGCCGTCACTCGATCCCCGAGAGGAGATGTCGGGGGCCGAGGGGAAGCATGAGGCTCCATGGTCTGAGCGTGAACTCGGATGGGTGGCTCCTATTGCCGAGCCGGTTGGGCAGTCGGTGAGTGCAGCGTCCGAGTGACGAGCGGAATGATAGCCTGTACCATACCGACCAGAGCTTGAACCTGATGGGTGAGGTCGAGGAAGGCCTCGGACGAAACTTGTGATGGTCCGTCGGAGGGAGCGTCAGGAGGCGCCAGACCCGGGTCATTGAATATCTGCCAGTAATGCATCGAGGTCGCGATAGGGGGTTCGTCGTAAAGGCGGGTCTGCAGGGAATGTCCTCCCGGACCCACAGCCGGGTGGGATATTTCGGCTGTGGGTTCGACGGAGTCAGTTTGGTGATTCCTCGACATTCGGAGGCCCTTCCTCTAGTGCCAAAATGTTGGGGTAAACAACTTTATGCCATGGCCTCGGGGCCGACGCGGCTTGTTCTGGGTCCGAATGGAGGGAATCTCCCGGGGGGTTCCTTGGGGCAGTGGAGATCGTAGACCCGCTAGGGGATTCGGTCGGGGGAAAGGACATCGTTTACTCTAGGAGAGGGCTCCACGCTTGTAAGTCCGGCGACGCTCCTCGTCCTTGTCCCTGCACACAGGTCGGGTCGGAAGCTCGGCCTGACCCCTCCGACGATCAAGTCAGTGATGTAGAGAAGAGTCGTCTTTAGAGTGTTCCTTCCCCCTCCTTTCTAATGAACGAGAGGGTATTTATAGGGAAGCATACTGCTTCCTGCTTACAGGGGGCAGGCTGGTAGCGTCTGACCTTGCGGTGGCGTCTGACTTTGTGTTGGTGTGGCGTGAAGAATTGAGCTTTGGCAGGATGTTTAATGTGCCTCGGTCGGTGCTCCGGTCTGCATTGACCAGGTGCTGTTGCGTGAGGCGCCATCTGACGTAAGCCGAGTCTTATCATAATTACTATCCTCATCATGTAGGATTAACTATGATAGCAAGGCATGAAGCAAAATGAAATCCCGGAGTCAAGGACGCGACATCGTTGGGAGTTCGAGAGTTAATCGGAAGTCCGGACGTTCGTCGGAAGTTCTAGCGGAACCAGCCGAGAAGACATGGAGCTTGCCAAGAAGCTCATCGGAATTCACCAAGAAGATCGTCGTGAAGTCTAGGAGCTTGCCGGGAATCCACTGGAGCATCGCCGAGGGTTCGTCGGATGTTCGCCGGAAGATCGCTGGAAGAACCAAGACTTACAAACTTGTTTAGCTTAGAATATGTCTTAGGAATTGTAGTTAGCAAGTAATTGGGCTTGGATTTGGGCCAACTCAATTAGGGACCAGCTAGGCCCATGTAAGAACTGTGTTGGGCCCAATAAGAAGACCAAACAGTGCCCAAAGAAGTCTCACTGTCGTGGCACAGTCTTCGAGACTGTATTAGGCGGTGGTACCGCTGGTCTGGGCGGTGGTACCGCCTAGGACAGTGTCAGCCAAACTGACACTGGGCGATGGTACCGCCCGTGCCTAGGGAACCCAGGATGAGATGATTTTAGGCTCCCAGTTTGAATCAACTTGAAGCATATAAATACCCCTCTCATCCTTGGTTAAAGAATACAAGCATAGAGAGTCTAAAAGTAAAGAAACACTGCTGCAATCTCTTTAGAATTCCCTCATCTACTCTAAGTGTTAGATTTCTGTAAGAGAGGAGTAAGTGAGTGCTTGTAAGGGTTGTCTCCTAAACCTAGTAAAAGGAGAAGTGGGGTGTAAAAGGTGATTGGCCTTCGCCTATTGAAGGAAGGCTTCTAGTGGACATCGGTGATCTCGTCGGAGGAGGAAGCCAAAAGTGGATGTAGGTCAAGATTGACCGAACCACTCTAAATCTCGGTTTGCATTTACTTTCTGCTCTTTATTTTAACTATAAACTGCCTCCGTTGCTTTACTTCAACTATACCTTCGTTTGATCTTAAGTTGAAGAACTTTCCAAAACGGTTTTCATCGAAAATGCTTTCATCGTACGAACGTCGTTTTAAATTGTCGAAAGTTTTCCGCTACACTAATTCACCCCCCCCCCTCTTAGCACTCTTGATCCTAACAATTAGTATTAGAGCCTTGTTTTCTAATTTGGTTTAATACCCAAACAGAAATGGCTTTTTTCGACTTTCAAGAGAGTCACTCTCTCATTCGTCCTTCCTTTTTCAATGGGACTGACTACACTTATTAGAAACATTGAATAAGAATTTTCTTGCTTTCATTGAATCTCGATTTATGGCACATAGTCGAAAACGGATTTGAAATGTCTTCTCTTCCAATGAACCATTGGAATGATTTGGGGAAGAAGACGTTTTCTCTAAATACTAGAGCTATGAATGCTCTATTTTGCGCCTTAGATAAAACGGAGTTTAATCGGGTTTCTTTGTGCGAAACGACTTTCAATATTTGGCGCACTCTCGAAATCACACATGAAGGGACTAGCAAATTTAAAGATTTAAAAATTAATTTTTTAATGCATGATTTCAAGCTTTTTTGAATGAAGCCGAGCGAAACTATTATTGACATGTACACCCGTTTTACAGATATCGTCAATGGTTTAAAAGCTCTTGACAAATATTTTTCGAATTTTGAACTTGTTAACAAGATTTTATGATCGCTTTCTAAAAATTAGGATTAAAAAATAACGGTTATATAAGAATAAAAAAATTTGAATACTTTTTTGATCGAAGAACTCATCGGGTATCTAATGACCTATAAAATGATGTGCAATGCACGTGAAGAACTTGAGAACTACCTTCCAAAAAATATGAAGGATTTGAGACATAGAACATTTGAAGACCACTCGAGTATAAACTCAAGTGATGGTGAACTTGAACTCAGTAAAAAATTTAAAAAGTTAATGAAGCAAAAATTTACGAATAAAAAGAACAGAACTACTTCCTTTGAACGCAAGAAGAAGAACAAAAATTGGGATGAATCGAGCTCCTCCGAAGACGAGAAGAAAATCAAGAAAGGCGAGGTGGCAAACTACGCCTTAACCGCTTTCAATGATGAGGTAATCGAAATCCCCTTAATTTACTTCAAAATTATATGATGCTTTTTATAATGCATTTTTTTAATTTAGTTTTGAATTAATTTTCTTGAAAATTAAATGTTTAAAAATGAAAATGTAAAAATATGATCATGCTCGTAATTTTGAAAATGATAATAAAAATTATATATTTTATGTTAATGCAATAAAATATTAGATATAAATCCAATAATTGCACACCTAGTAAGATTAATCTTATGTATATGCTTGAGAAGCAAGAATGTGTATTTTGATGATTTTCATATTGCTTTTCAATGACGATGCATGGCTTTTGTATGGAAGGCTTGATATTTTTTATGAACCTTATCTTTGTTTTTCAAACATGATGTATGGTTTTGACATAAGAACAAAAATTTGGGCATGCTAATATAAAGTCAATCATATAAATTAAAACTAAAGAAGTTTTAGATATCTATAAGAATCATTCAAAATTATGTTCAATGAAACCTTGCTTGATGTTGTAATGAAAATATTGAAGTTTTGATACCATGATTTGACAATTTTATGCATGAGATTTTAAAGTATACATGATGATTTTTGTGAGTTATTGGTCTTAATGGTTTTTATGACAAAATTCATTTTTCGATCCTAAACGTTGATGCACATTTTTATTTGGCATAAATGAAATAAATCACATGAATTTAAACAACTAAAAAGAGAAAAGTATTTTTTAAAAATTTCTTTTTCTCTATCTTATCAATTTTTCACTAAGAGATTGATAAAGTTGTTTATGTCCATTTTGAATCTCTTGAAAGTAATGTTGAGATTTTGATGATTTTGATTATTCGAACTTAATGGTTTTTATCGAAATCATGATCTTGATTTCTCATAAATTATAACTTAAAATCATTTATGAATCAAGATCTCCTACTATGTGTTCTTGTATCTTTTTATTGAAATTTATCGAAATGAATCATGATTTTTCAGAATTATAATGATTTTTAAAGAATTGAGAGATATTATACATGAATCGAGATCATTTACGTGACATCTTTTTGCTATAAGAATGTCTTCATCTATATTATCATCTTGATTTCTCGATGTTCGATATATGATATTTTTGTATGAATCAAGATTTTTCATACTATGATTCTTCTTGATATTCTCCATGTGATGGAATGAAACATGCAATACTTATTTTTTATGATGTATGTGATGCATATGATGTGTATCATGAATGCTCTAAATTATGAATGTTTGGTATCATGATCAAAATGTTGATAAATGCTTAAAAGTTTTTGATATTCTAGTATCATGTATGATATGCTCATAATGATGATTAATTTATTTGTATCATGCATGAAAAATGAAATGTATGGTTTTTAAATTGTACATATCTTAATTTGAAAATGTAATGATACACAAATAAGATTGATACTTACCTTTGTCATGATTTAGAAATTGATGTAAAGGGTCTTCCCTTCTTTTTGACAATGACAAAGGGGGAGAAATGTTGCTAGCTAGTTTGCACAAGTCAAGAGAAGATGCAAACGTGCTTCATGTGGTTTGCTTCATGTAAAACATTGTCTCTTGCTAGCTTGTTATCTTGCATTTTGCTAGCTTGCACTTTACAAAGGAAACGAAAAATAGCACTTCTCAAAAGAGAAGAAAGAACTTACTATCTTGAACATCACAAAAATTTGCTACCTTGCATGATGTAAAATTTGCTAGAATTGCTAGCTTGTGATCTAAAGAGAAGCAAAGAGTTGCTATCTCAAAAGAAGCAAAAGTGCTATCTTGCAAATCTCAAAAGAAGCAATGTGTGCTAAGTTACACATTTTAAGAAGAGGCAAAAATTGCTATATTGAACATTACCAAAAATTATTATCCTGCTTATCTCAAGAAAAGCAAATATGCCAACTTACATATCTTTAAATTTGCTAGCTAGTATGTTGCTACTTTGCATATCTATTATGATAGCAAAATTGCATGATGATAGAACTTGAAGATTTATTATGTAACGATTTGAACTCCTACTTCTAAACACATGAATAGTTGGACTTGTCCTTTTTGTTGATGACAAAGGGGGAGAAGTATGTTGATGTCATGCATGATTTGATCATGACATGTTGCTTGGATTTTTGAATCCAAGAGTTTCTATCAATATGGCATATTGATAGGGGGAGTTTGTTTAAACTCTAGGAGTTAAGGTTAACTCCGTCGTCGATTGGTTGTCATCGTCAAAAAGGGGGAGATTGTTAAATCTCGTATTTTGATGATGAAACCAATCGATATGTGTTTATGTTTTAATCTGTGTTTTGAGTGATGTAGGATGCTTCGATCAAGATGAGACAATTAAAGCAGGAAAATCATGTTGTGCCGGAAGAACATATTAGAAGATTGGATGTTGGGCCAGTGGATCGGTCGACGTATCGATAGAAGGCTTCGGGTCGTGGATTCAGGCATCAGGCCAAGAAGAGCAGACATTGCGCCAATAATATAGAAGTTGCGGAGTCAACTGGCCGATTGGGCAATAGGCCGCAATCACTTATTTATTCACCATTTCATCTTATTTATTCACCATTTCATCTTATTTGATGAATAATAGAAATGACTTTTGAGAAGTAATTAAAAATAGATTCAGAAGTGCCTTGTTGTAATTTTTCAAACTCAACTCGTAAAATTTGTAGATAAACCTTTTTTTATCTTATCTACACCACCAAATGTTTTTTGAAGTATTTCCTAAGTCTCTTTTGAAGTATTTGCTGGATTGATAATCTTGAACATTGTATCATCAAACCCTTGGTAGATCATGACTAAAGCTTTTTTTTTTTTCTTTCTTCTATTTTTAGTTGATTTCTTGCTTTTGCATTCGTTACTCGTTCTTTTTCTGTTAGACTTGGTTCAACAAATATATCTTCTACAAACTCCCATATATCACGGGAGCTTAAAAGAACCTTTATTTGGATGTATCATATATTATAATTTTTTTTTATCAATCTAAGAAACTAGAGTTGGATGGTGTTTGGAGAAGAGGTCATAGCTGTAATACCAAAATGTTAAAAATAGATAGGAAATAGAGATAGGGCTATCACACAAAGGATAGAAGAAGACAAAATATTTTATCTTTCACTAAACTCTTTACAATTTTAAAAACACTGCGTATTTCATGACCCAACATTTTATATAGTCTTCATAAATATATTACATTAATTATATTTAAAATAAATAATTTTTAAAAAAAAATATTTTCAAGAATCAATAGTCAATTTGATTTGTTATTCGACAGATATTTAATTTATTTTTCTTCTTAATACAATAAACCTATATCTTAGCAAGTATAATTTATAACACATCGATGCCCCAAGTCGCTTGAAGCCGCCGCTTCCCCGGAGAAACTTTGGCAACGCCATCCTGAGGACGTCGGCGACTGCAGTAGTGGGGGAGATCCTCTCCGGTTCGCTGCAGCTGACCATCGACAAGATCCACGACGCGGTCGGTCGCGTGGACGACGAGTACATCCGGTCGATCCTCGACTTCCTGGAGCTGATGGACGACATGCGGGACATGGATTTGGGTCCATTGCAGGCGTCGCAGAACGACCTATGAGGTGGACTTAGGGTGGGGGAAGCCGGTGTTCGTAGGGCATGCGCAGGTGAACCAGAGGGGAATGTTGTACCTCATGCGAAGCCCCAGTGAGGACGGGGGCGTCACACTGATACTGACGCAGGAGACGGAGAGCCTGCCGCGGTTCGCGGAGGTGTTCCACAGGGAATTGGACGGCCTCAGGGAAGATTGCCAGTGGGGTTGGAGAGGGTCAACAGATACGCGATTCACAAAACAGAGTCAAAGAACTAAACTGTTATAGATTACTATATGGGAAGAGATAAACTACGGCAGAGTTAGTAGCATAAGGTTTCTGAGTTGGCATTCGATTCGGACAAATAACGCATCTTTTACTTGAATATTATTTTAAAAAAAAATATTATTTTAATAACAAAATAAGTACTTCACTAAATCTTAGTAGAACGAACCTCTAAGCATGTAGTTTTCAGATGATCCATCCTATTCACGTATGATATTTCACTAGTTTACGTTATTTAATGGTATGCCTTTCCGGTGCAAGATTTAAATGTATTATTCAATAATAGATGTAATACCATGAAAATTATCTTAAGATATAAGCATAATTAGTATTACCTTAGAGAGCATCATAAAAGATCCATGCATACACCTAATCTTCTTCCAAGACCATGCATAAAAGATGCCTCGGTAGATGCAAGATAGACACAGACTGGAGTAGAAGACGTAGGCGTAGTAGAGGAATCAATCGTCCCGCCGATACATTGACGACATGTTGTTCATCTATTTGCATTGATATTAGAAAAAACTTAATAACATAAATACTTCCAACACTTTGCATTTAATGAATCAACACTTTGCTACAAGGAAAAAAGACAATTAACTAACAAAAATTCACTTATCTATACAAACCGAGTAAGGTAAAAAATGAAAAGAAAAGCCATATGGTTTGCTTTTTTTTATTACATTCTATGGTGCAAGTCATGAGAGAGCTCTCTGTATATCATGCATAAGTCATGAGAGAGGGTGTTTATCATTTTAAATCAATCTTATTCCAAAAGTAATAAATTTTCTCAAGTGAACACGTTTGGCTCTTAAGCATTACAGGTATTTTTGAAAAAATCTAAAAGTATTACATATTCATCATCACTTGGTTGTACCATTCTAAATAATATTACATGTCACATACTTCTATCTCCCTCTTCTTTCTATCTTAGGTAGGAATAGTTTTGTTTTAGAGTTTTCTACCAATAGTCTTACAAAAGAATTCTAAT
>CM017194.1:23099584-23219584 GCA_004837865.1 Musa balbisiana | reverse complement strand
AAAGACAAATTCCCACATATAATCAACATAATTAGCACCTCCGTATCATCACTAAAGACAAATCCCCAAATATAATCGGCATAATTAACACCTCCTTATCAAGACAGTAACAGCCTTCGATCGAGAGAGAGAGAGAGAGAGAATGGAGGTAGAGATACTGGAGTCGAGCTTTGTCGTTCCCAGCGAAGACAGACACCCGGAAGCACAGTATCTGGCTCTCTAATCTGGATTTGTTGCTCGCCCCGAGAAGTCACACGCCAACCATCACCCTATTTCGACACAACGGTGACCCCAACTTCTTCTCTGTGGAGATCCTGAAAGCGGCCTTGGCCAAGGCCCTGCTCCATTTCTACCCTTTAGCTGGCAGGGTCGCCCTCAACGGAGATGGTCGGCTTGAGATCCAGTGCACCAGCGCCTTACAACACTATAACCGCCCAGCTCAAGTTATCCAAAGACCAGCTCACTTCCCTCAAGACCAGCATAGAATTAGGCAGCAGGCGACGGGTTTCCACCTTCGAAGCAGTCACGGCGTACGTGTGGCGGTGCGCATGTAAGGCGCGCCAACTGGAAGCAGATCAGGAGACCCGGGTTTTCATGGCCGTTGACGTGCGTAGTCGGCTGAAGCCGTCGCTTCCCCCTGGTTATTTCGGCAATGCCGTCGTCAGGACGTCTGTGGCCGTAGCAACCGGGGAGATCGTATCCAGTCCCCTGCAGCGGACCGTCGAACAAATACACGACGCAATTGTCCGCGTGGACGACGAGTACATCCGGTCGATCATCGACTTGCTGGAGTTGATGAAGGATATCAGGCACATAGCTTTGGGTACATGGCAGGAATCAGAGACCGACCTCTGGGTCGTCAGCTGGCTACAGCTGCCGGTGTACGAGGCGGACTTTGGGTGGGGGAAGCCGGCGTTCATGGCGCGCGCCCACGTGAACCGGAGGGGAGCCTTGTACCTCTTGCGCAGCACAGATGGTGGGATTACACTGATGCTGACGCTGGAACCCGAGAACATGCCGCGGTTCCACAAGGTGTACACAGAGGAGTTACCTGATGTTGAAACTGAAAGTAAGATTTGAGTATGGATGTATTGGAAAATATCTTTTGTATTTTGGAATCCTATAGGAAAATGTTATAATCGATATATTTTGAAATAAAGTAAGATATTAATAAATATATATACACAAATAAAATATTATCATTATATTTATTGATAAAATTAATTTTTTATCATGTGATATCAATTACGATACCCTTGTGTTATTTTCACTCAAACATAACTATTTCTATATATTATCTCATATAAACATAATTTTTTTTCTCTCATTCTCTCTAACTACTCTGGAGAGAAATCCAAAAATATCTAAAATATTTTTGACATTTTAGTTTTTCTCAATCAAAACCTAGAGATATATAAGTTACTTATAACAATAAGTCTTAATTCACTAAGGCCTCATCTTTCCACTTAGATCCCTAATTCAAATCATAATCAAAATCCTTAAAGAATCTATAATTAAATTAGAAGTCCTTCATGTACTTTGAATCACCTTAGGACTCTAAAAATACTTACCAACCCAAATGACAATCAACATTCTATACATCCAAATAAATCAAAATATCTACTATTATGATATGTCTTATTCCATGTATAAGGCATTTACGTATGAAGTGCTAACTATTTAGTAATTTGATTCTATGTATAACATATGAAAACCTAACCTCAATAAAGTTTTTGACATTATACATTATATTACTATCCGTATTCAACAAAAACTAAGAAGATGGATCAATGTTTTATGTCATAACAAATCCTCCCAAAGCATCTTGTGCAAAATGTACAAGATGTTTGCTTTGAGTTTTGTATATATTGATTTGAAGAGACCACTATCTCCTTAGAAACCCAGTAGTGTTGACATCATTAATCAATCATTAAGGCTTAATAAAAAGGATATCAATGAAGAATATTTTCTTCGTTTGTGTTCCTATCCTCATCCTTACCCTATTCTTTACTTAGATGGGACGAGGAATCCCATTAGAGATGGTGCACCTATGGGTTTTCCATATTATTCTAATTAATATATTTAATTTTTTTAAAAAATATTATCAAAACTAGTTAATAATATTAAATAATAACGGTTAAATATTGAATCCATTCTTTCGACACATAGGCCATGTGGGAGAGAGAGGGTGTTATTGTTACATGTTGATATTGTTTCAGTTGATTCAATAGAATCAAACAATATTTAGTTGACTCTACCAAGACACAACTTAATTTAAATTTAAATTGAATCAAATAGGCCAAACGTGTTGAATCTCGGATTTTGATGATGAAGTCAATTGTCATTTGTTATCTAATCCATATGTTGAGATAAGTGTGTAGGATTAGTTACGATGAAAGTAAGACATGCAGCAGGAGTTGCGCCGGAGTCAAGACTATGATCACGTTGGGGGTTCGAGAGTTCGACGGAAGTCCAAACAGTCGTCAGAGGTTCTGCGGGAACAAATCCGAGAAGTCTAGGAGCTTGCCAAAGAAGCTCGTCGGAACTCGCCAAGTGGATCGTCGTAAGTCCAGGAGTTTGCCGGAAGTCCGCTGGAGCATCGTCGAGAGTTCGTCAGACGTTCGCCGGAAGCTCACTGGAAGGGAACTCGACGTTGTCGGTTAAAAACATGCTTAGGACTATGTCTTAATTTCATAGTTTGCATGTAATTAGGGTTAGGATTAAGGGTTAATCCTATAACCTGGTTAGGGGCCAATTGGGTCTAAGTTTGAACTAGTTTGGGCTAAGTTTGAAGCCCAACTAGTAAGCTGAAATAGTCTAGGCGATGGCACCGCCCAAAACCCGAAACGTTGGGCGGTGGAACCGCCGGACTAGGCTGTGGCACCGCCTAGAGCTTGAAGTATCAGGCGGTGGTACCGGAGGACTAGGCGGTGGCACCACCCGGAACCCAAGAATTCTGGCGGTGGCACCACTAGTACACTGTCAGTATCTGACACTGACAGGCAGTGGCACCACCATTGACAAGCGGTGGCACCGCCAGCATTGGGAAATCTAAAAGAATTCAAATTTGGAGCCCAAATTTGAATCCTCTTGGGGCCTATATAAACCCCATCCTTTCATGCATGAAAGGGCACCGAAACTTAGCATTTATTCTGAAATTTTGAGAGCTTAAAAGTGTTGTAAAAGGTCAAAAGTTCTTCTCCCTCTTTTCTTCCAAGTTTTGATCATTCAAGAGAGGAGTGAGAAATCTGTAAGGGTTGTCTCCTAAGCCCGTCAAAAGGAGTAAAATTGTAAAAGGGCAGTTGGCCTTCGCCTATTGAAGGAAGGCCTCTAGTGGACGTCGATGACCTCATCAGAGGAGGAAGCCAAAAGTGGATGTAGGTCAAGATTGACTGAACCACTCTAAATCTCGGTTTGCATTTACATTTTGTTCTCTATCTTAATTGCAACTGCCTCCATAGCTTTACTTTAACTGCACTTTGCTTAATCATAAGTTAAAGTAATTTTCGAATTGACTTTCAAACCGAAATCGTTTTTATCGTACGAACGTAGTTTTAAATCGTCGAAAGTTTTCCGCTGCACTAATTCACCCCCCCCCCCCCCCCCCCCTCTTAGTACTCTTGATCCTAACAAAACGTTCATACCCAATGTCTATGCTTATATGTTGATAAAACGAGAGAAAGGTATAGACTAGTGTGGAGTCACCCTCACTCATCCCTATTTATTCCATCATCCCCACCCATCCTTATTTAATCCATTGTCCAACCTTATAAAAGAGAAATCCCCACGGGTACTTAATTTATTGACATAATTTGACACCTTCATATCAAGATAGTAATAGCCTTCAATGGAACCTTAAGAACTTCATGTATACATTAAAGATAGCCTTTAGCCATCTATAAGACTTGGGTGTATGCATTTCCACAAGTGAACATGTTTGGCCCTTAAATATTACAAGTATTTTTGGAAAAATCCAAAAGTACTACATGTTCATCATCACTTGGTTTTACCATTCTAAATAATATTACATGCCACGTACTTCTATCTCCCTCTTCAAAATATGGTTATCTTAGACAACAATAGTTTTGTTTTAGAGTTGAATAACAATAGTCTTACAGATGCATTTGAATAAAAAACTTGTAATATGATAGAGGGACGGTGTCTCCCCTTCATGAATAGCTAACCCGCCCTTATGTGTCAGCTATTACCCATAGGTTTAGGTAAAACCAAGCTTATTAGTGTTAAGTATGTCTTTCTTTTTTAAAATTAAAAGATATTATAGAGAGACAATGAATTTACTTATGATTCTTATTGGATAGGGATTTTAGGGTTTTTGAGTCTTTGGATTAAGTTAGTATTTTTTAAATTAAAATTGATTTAATTTAATCTGAACCAATTAACAAACCTAAAGAATGGTAACCTTCCAATCCATATCCATTTATGGTTTTCAAAATCAAACCATTAATGAATTAGTTTGGATTAAACTAATTTGATTCTAGCTTGATTTAATTTTTTGATTCAATTTAAACACCCTAATACCCAAATCCTACTTAAAAACAATAAAATAGGATGTACCTTACATGGGTGTTTAGACCTATGATACTCTAAGTTAATGATTCATAGTTTTTTGTTATCCTCTTGGATTGTGGTGATATTATGGTCCCATCAGTTTGTTGCACTTTGAGGAAATAAAATATGTTGATTTAAAATCTTTGGCTTATGAAACTCATAATATAAAAATGCTTATTTGGATATTATAGGTGATATTTGGAAATATTTGTTGTGTCGATGTTGTTTACTGAGTGATGTTAAAGTGTATAAATTTATGTTTTACGTTTTTAACAGGTCTATTTTTTTTTCATATTTAAACTCCCAATTCTCATAAGGAAAACTTATGAAAATTAGGATGTTATGAAAATTACAATGTAGTACCCTTCCAACTTTCTCAAGTAGGGGTGTTACATCTAATAAATAGTTTGGTTGTTAGGATGAAAGCTAAAACTGGCATGTTAATCTCTTACGGTAATTTTTCTTGTATATCATTTGAGATAAATCCGAAGAATTCACACAAATTTATATTTTTCTCTTGTACTCTCTAGACACTCCATAGAGAAACCCAAAAATACCCAAATAATTTTTACATTTTGATTTTTCTCAATCAAAACATAGAGATATATGAGTTACTTATGACAATAAGTCCTAATTCACTAAGGCCTCATCTTTCCACTAATCCCTAATTCAAATCATAATCAGAATTTAGAAGTCCTTTGAGTAGTTTGAATATCTTAAGACCCTAAAAATATTTGCCAATATCAATATTGTATACATCCAAACGAACTAAAAAAATCCAACTATTATGGTAGATCTTCATGTATAAGTGTTAACTATTTAGAAATGTTATTTTGCACGCAACAAATAAAAACCTAACCTCAACAAAAGTTTTTGACATTATACATTATATTTTTTACCACATTCAATGTAACCAAAAAAGATAGATCAATGTTCTATGTCGGCATATCTTTTGTAAAATGTGTAAGATACTTACTTTTAGTTTCAAGATACTTACTTTTAGTTTTATATTTCTGGATTTGAAGAGAATACCATCTCCTCAAAAGCCATGTGGTGTCAATGTCATTCATTGATCACCAAGGCTCAATGATAGGGATATCAATAGGGCAAGTGGGGTGAGGAATGCTTCCTTTATTTTCGTTCTTATCCTCATTCTTCATTCCTACCATATTCCCCATTTAGATCAGGTGAGGGTAGGAATGAAAAATCCCTATTAGAGATGGAAAAATTATGGATTCTCCGTATAACATATGAAAATCTAACCTTAATAAAATTTTGACATTATACATTATATTTCTAACCACATTCAACATAAACAAAAAAGATACATCAATGTTCCCTGCCAAATGAAGACCTCCCGAAACATCTTCTACAAAATATACAAGATACTTACTTTTAGTTTTATATTTCTGGATTTGAAGAGAATACCATCTCCTCAAAAGCCATGTGGTGTCAATGTCATTCATTGATCACCAAGGCTCAATGATAGGGATATCAATAGGGCAAGTGGGGTGAGGAATGCTTCCTTTATTTTCGTTCTTATCCTCATTCTTCATTCCTACCATATTCCCCATTTAGATCAGGTGAGGGTAGGAATGAAAAATCCCTATTAGAGATGGAAAAATTATGGATTCTCCGTATAACATATGAAAATCTAACCTTAATAAAATTTTGACATTATACATTATATTTCTAACCACATTCAACATAAACAAAAAAGATACATCAATGTTCCCTGCCAAATGAAGACCTCCCGAAACATCTTCTACAAAATATACAAGATACTTACTTTTAGTTTTATATTTCTGGATTTGAAGAGAATACCATCTCCTCAAAAGCCATGTGGTGTCAATGTCATTCATTGATCACCAAGGCTCAATGATAGGGATATCAATAGGGCAAGTGGGGTGAGGAATGCTTCCTTTATTTTCGTTCTTATCCTCATTCTTCATTCCTACCATATTCCCCATTTAGATCAGGTGAGGAACAAAAAAGATACATCAATGTTCCCTTGCCAATGAAAGACCTCCCGAAACATATTCTACAAATATACAAGATACTTACTTCGAGTTTCACATTATCTGGATTTGAAAAGGCCACAATCTCTTCAGAAGCCAAGTGGTGTCAACGTCATTCGCGATTATCGAGGCTCGACGATAGGGAATATCAACGAGAAATGTTTTTTATTTACATCTCATCCTCCATCCTCCCCTCGATTCCTATTTAGATGAGACCGAGGGAATCCCCATCTTGGAGAAGCAGATGGGAAACCTATCAGGGTTCTTCGCTTATTCTTTTTACCTTAATATCTTTATTTTTAAAAAAATATTATCAAAACCTAAGTTGATATATCAAAATTTATAGATAATAATAACGATCTAAATATTGAATCTATTCCTACAACACATAGACCATGGGAGAGGACGTGTTATGACTATATATTAATATTATTTATTTGATTCAATCAAACCAAATAATATATAATTGACTCTATCAAAATTAAATCTAATATAAATTGAATCAAATAGATCAACCGTCTAAACTCATAAAGCCGACGACCGATACGGATTAGGTGGGGAGTCAAGTAATCCCCACCCATCTTTTATTTCATTTTATTCTTTAATCTCCACTCATTTTTTATTCCATCTTCCCACCCCGTTAAAAGGCAAATCCCCACAGATACCTAATCTAAAGGCTTAATTTGATACGTCCGTATCAAGACAGTGACAGCCTTAAATATAACCTTTGCATACACAGATGAATAATACGAATGAGATCCGGTTTTCGCGCCCGTCCAGCGTATCCACCTGCAGATCGCCGGTAGTGTCATATGAGGGTGAGTTTTCAGCGTTCGGCAGAACAATATCCCGACATCCCCTGTAGCACATGGCATGTTGATAGACCATAAATTTGCTGCTGGGCCCATGTGCGGTTGAATTGGCGAGGAAGGTGACAAATTGGAGTATCTTGCTTCGTGTCTTCTTCAAAATCAAAAGTCCCATTACTATATGTAACGCAGACTTCGTATCAAGTTTAAGTCAGAGCGAGAGAGAGAGAATGGAGGTAGAGATAGTGGAGTCGAGCTTTGTTGTTCCCAGCGAAGACACCCCGAAGCACAGTATCTGGCTCTCTAATCTGGATCTAATGCTCGCCCCGAGACGTCACACGCCAACCATCACCCTATTTCGACACAACGGTGACCCCAACTTCTTCTCTGTGGACATCCTGAAAGCGGCCTTGGCCAAGGCCCTGCTCCATTTCTACCCCTTGGCGGGCCGGTTCGCCGTCGGTGAAGACGGCCGGCTTGAGATCCAGTGCACCGGCGAGGGTGTCCTCTTCGTAGTGGCTCGCTCGACCTGCACCTTGGATGTCCTCAGCGACTTCACGCCGTCGAAAGAAATGAGGCAGCTCTTCACGTCCTCGTCCGATAACAATGATCACATGTGCATCATGCTTCAGGTTAGTTGTTTCCACTGCACATTGGTCTTCGTTCCTACACTACTGGAGTGTGCATGCATGTGTGTAGGTGACGTTCTTCGAGTGCGGTGGAGTGTGCTTGGGCATCGCCGCGCACCACGGCGTCATGGATGGCGTCAGCGCGCTCCATTTCATCAACACATGGTCCGACATAGCCCGAGGAGCTGAGGGCACCGTGGTGGTATCCCATGACCACACCCTCCTCCGCGCTAGGTCCCCTCCGACCGTCCCCTTGGAACACTTTGAGTACCAGTGCTGCAACCCAAGGCGTCAGCTCTCCACCACCATGACTGCCAAGCTCAAGTTATCCAAAGACCAGCTCACTTCCCTCAAGACCAGCATAGAATTAGGCAGCGGGCGACGCATTTCCACCTTCGAAGCAGTCACGGCGTACGTGTGGCGGTGCGCATGTAAGGCGCGCCAACTGGAAGCAGATCAGGAGACCCGGCTATACTTTCCCGTTGACGTGCGTAGCCGCCTGAAGCCGTCGCTTCCCCCTGGCTATTTCGGCAATGCCATCGTCAGGACGTCTGTGGCCGTAGCAACCGGGGAGATCGTATCCAGTCCCCTGCAGCGGGCCGTCGAACAAATGCACGACGCAGTTGTCCGCGTGGACGACGAGTACATCCGGTCGATCATCGACTTGCTGGAGTTGATGAAGGATATCAGGGACTTGGATTTGGGTTCATGGCAAGAATCACAGAACGACCTCTGGGTCGCCAGCTGGCTGCGGCTGCCGGTGTACGAGGCGGACTTTGGGTGGGGGAAACCAGCGTTCATGGCGCGCGCGCTTGTGAACCACAAGGGAATGCTGTACATATTGCGCAGTCCAGAAGGCGATGGGGGGATCACGTTGATGATGACGCTGGAACCCGAGAACATGCCGCGGTTCAAGAAGGTGTTCATCCAGGAATTGGACTGTTTGAAGCAAGCTGGTGCATAAACCAGACTTGCATTATCGTGTGGAGAGCGTCGGCAGTCTTCACATATCCCGTTAAGAACTCGACTTTCTTTCTTTCTTCTTCTGTATTCTCGTACTCAATAAAATAATTAATTTGCATCATTACTTTCTACAATAATTTTTGTAAAAAAATTCATAGATTAATTAATTAAAAATTAATAGAAAAATCACTTTATGAAAAATTATTCTAATACTTACTATCCTCAACATTCTAGCCTTCTAAAATTATTTCTTATT
The DNA here is from genome assembly GCA_004837865.1 of Musa balbisiana. Classification (NCBI taxonomy): domain Eukaryota; kingdom Viridiplantae; phylum Streptophyta; class Magnoliopsida; order Zingiberales; family Musaceae; genus Musa; species Musa balbisiana. The sequence goes on along the minus strand of CM017194.1, from coordinate 23,210,340 downwards.
TTTTAAATGAACATAAGCATCGAAAGAATTTTTATGGAACATTATTTTTGTAAGAATCCTAATTAAATTCAACTATTTTCTAACGCTAAGGTTTGTGAGGAGTTGTAATATCAAAACCAATCTGACTCCGAACATGTCGACGCATCAGACAGTCATACCGTAGTGAATGAAATCAGACTAAGAAACAAAATTAATAATATGAAATTCAGACACTGTGTATTTTAAGCCCCAACGAAAAGGAGGCATTTGTTAAGACATAAATTGGTGTGACTGGATAGGGATAATACAAATAAGTAAATTGGATTGGACCTAAGAGTCTTAATCCAAACCCCCCATCCATCCTACTTTCGGTTGGTTTCGTTGTGTATGCATCTGGAAAATTATGTTGCTTATCAGCTATATATATATATATATATATATAATTTCTTTAATATCAATACCAATACAGAAACTTGGATTCATCATACAGGTAGGTTACTAATAATATAGATTCATGGTTCAGATACAGAAGACATGAAGAACTAAGTTCTTGGATCTCCAATTTATGCACTCTCTCACTCACAGACGACATAACCAAGCATGCACGAAAGGTACCACAAATTAAGACCATCTCACACGATTCTTTATTACTTCTGACAGCAACTGCTCAAACAAAGAAGACGATCCGAAGGCGAAACGTCGTCTCCTTCGTCGATCTCCTCCTAGACGGCGTGATAGTCGTCATCGTAATGGCGCTCGGGATCGGTCACGATCACGTAGATGGCGTAGATTATGCCGGGAACGTAACCCAGGATGGTCAGCACCACTGAGAGCCAAAACTCCAGCTGAGACAATCACCACGCAGGAGATAAAAAAAAAGGAATCACTCGTGGTTGAGAGAGAGAGAGAGAGAGAGAGAGAGAGAAAAGAAGTGTGTGTTCGACGTTATTACCTTGCAGCAGCCATACCGGAAGAAGACGCCGAGAGGCGGGAGAACGATAGCGCACAGGATCTCCAGAAACCTCATGCAGAAGCCCATCGCCTTCTCTTCCTCCTCCTCCTCCTCCTCCTCCTTCTTCTTGTCTGCTACTATTTCTTTGCCTTTGGGGATCTGCTGCCAATGGGGGATCCGGAACGTGGGTGACACGTGCAGGTGACCCGGTCGAGGGGAGACGTGGCACGTGAACGCACGTCCTTTATAGAGGTCGGTGGCGTGAGGGGGTCAAAACCATAGGATCCGCCGTCAGCTTTTGTCGGCACGTAATCCTAGCGGTCCGATGCATGATTCAGTTAGCTCATGTTGCGTGAGAAAATTTCCCATAAATCCCAACCTATTTTATTAGAACAATACTCAAAATTTGAAGATAAAAAATCATTCTCCGTTGTTGTTTCGATTGATCACTTTTATGCTTTATCGTCGCATTTACTGTTCCTTCGAAACAAACTGCAAGGCCGAATTCTCAATCTACATTCGAAGTTCGTAAACCAATTGGACTTAGAGAAGCCCATTTATTGGGCCCAAATATGGCCCGCCCGATAACATGGCTTTGAATCCTCAAGATTGATTTCGTGCGCTTACCGGATTCGACAGTGCCCTCCAATAAGAGAATTACCGAGTTCGGATCTAGATATGGATAGTCCGACCTGGTAACTCCTGCATTGCAGATGATGGACGACGACGGCCACAGAGCCACTGACCTCACCCGTCGCTCCTCCGCCCTCATCCCCCGCACAAGAAACCGCTGCAGTGCGTAGTTTGCCTTCCACCTCCCTTTCCCTATCTCGCCCCGCCCTCTGCGCTCACAGGATAAGTAAGGGAAGCAATTCCTATCTCCCCTTTCGTCTGCCTTGTAGATATATGCCTGTGTATCTCGGACTTATCGGTTACGATCCCACTGAAATTTGAAGAGATTGGTGCTGGTTACAGTTTCTTCTCTCAGAAAGTTTGCTACTTTGACATGGATGTCTCTCTGGCCTCAGCTGTTGCCCCAAGATGTTGCAGCACCAGTTCTTTCCCACCTAATGGCAAACCAGTTGCTTTCCGTAAATGTCCGCTCAGGAATCCAAACCCTTGCTCACACCATTGTAAGAAGAAAAAGCGAATCCGTTTTGTCCGTCCAAGAATCGGCGTCAGAAGCGCAGACGGCGTCGCTGAGAAGGGGGAATTGGATGTGACCGTGAGTTCTGCCAATGTGGTCGATGTCCTTAGGTCCATTTCCGATCCGATTCAGGCGCTGTCGTTCTTTAAGTCGGTGGCGCAGCGGTCGGTGGTCGTCCACACCACCGAGTCCTTCGATTACATGCTCGACTTCTTGAGGGTTCATGGGCGGGTGGAAGACATGGCTCTTGTGTTCGACTTAATGCAGAGGCAGATCGTGAAGCGGAGCCCTGACACTTTCTTGACCATCTTCAAGGCCCTCGGTGTCCGCGGGGGTCTGCGGAGTGCTCCGTTCGGCCTCTGGAAGATGAGGGAGGCCGGATTCGTGATGAATGCGTTCTCGTACAATGGGTTGATCCATTTCCTTCTCCGGTCTGATTCCGGTAGAGAGGCATTGGAGGTCTACAAGCGAATGATTTTGGAAGGAATGACGCCGAGTCTCCGGACTTATTCCGCGCTCATGGTGGCTTTGGGGAAGCGGAGGGAGACAGAAACCGTGATGGGGCTTTTGGCTGAGATGGAAGGGCTAGGACTGAAACCAAATGTGTACACCTTCACCATATGCATTAGGGTACTTGGCCAAGCAGGAAGAATTGCTGAGGCTTACGGTCTACTAGGACGAATGGAGCAACAAGGGTGCCGACCTGATGTCGTGACTTATACTGTACTCATAGAGGTGCTTTGTGAAGCAGGGAGGCTCGATGAATCGAAGAAATTATTCTGGAAGATGAAGGCCAGTGATCAGAAACCGGATAGGGTGACTTATATCACATTGTTGGACAAGTTTGGTAACATCGGCGATTTGCATTCAGTGCAAGAATTTTGGGAAGAAATGGACAAAGATGGTTACCATGCGGATGTGGTTGTTTTTACTATGATGATAAATGCTTTATACAAGGTAGGGAGGATCGAAGAAGCTTCTAACATGTTGGATGTTATGGCAGAGAAGGGTGTATTGCCCAATTTGCACACATATAACACTATAATTGGTGGTCTTCTGCGAGGGAACAGAATGGATGATGCTCAGGAGCTCTTTAACCATATGGACGTTCATGGTCCGATGCCAACAGCTTATACCTATATCCTGTTCATAGACCACTATGGAAAATCTGGAGAGTTTGAGAAATCTTTTCAGACATATGAGATTATGAAGAGTAAGGGTGTTGTTCCAGATATTGTTGCTTGCAATGCATGTTTGTATGGTCTTGCTGAGTCTGGAAGGCTTGAACAGGCAAAGGAAGTTTTTCATGAACTAATGGCTGTTGGAATTTCTCCTGATACCATCACCTATAATATGATGATTAAATGCTGCAACAAGGCTGGCAGAGTTGATGAAGCTCTGAAGATGTTCAGTGAAATGAGACAAAGTGGGTGTTACCCAGATGAGATTACAGTTAATTCTCTGATTGATGCTCTCTACAAGGCTGGTAGGGAGGACGAAGCTTGGAATGTGTTTCATGGTATGAAGGCAATGAATCTTGTGCCCACTGTAGTAACATACAACACATTGCTAGCAGGATTGGGAAAAGAGGGAAGAGTTAAAAAGGCCATGGATTTGTTTCAGGATATGAGCCACCACAGTTGTCCTCCAAATATAGTAACGTACAACACCATGTTGGACTGTCTCTCTAAAAATGGTGAGACAGACTGTGCACTGAACATGCTCTATGGCATGACAGAGAAGGACTGTTTACCTGATCATCTATCTTACAACACTGTAATCTATGGTTTAGTTAAGGAAGACAGAGTTAGTGAAGCAATATGGCTCTTTCATCAAATGAGAAAAGTTCTGTTTCCTGATTTTGTAACTTTATGCAGCATCTTGCCAATCCTTTTGAGAAATCGAATGTTACAGGATGCTGTCTATATTACCAACACATATATTTTTCAGCCTGATGCTCAAACAGACAGATTTTCCTGGGTAGCTCTCATGGAAGGAATATTAAATGAAGCTGGAATTGATGAATCAGTTAAATTTGCAGAAAGGATCTGTAGTAATGGCACATTCCAGAATGACTACTTGTTGTGCCCTCTTATCAAGTTTCTTTGTGAGTATAAAAATGCTTGGGATGCATATAATCTGTTTGAGGCATTTAAAGGATATGGTATTTCTCCAACCATCGAAGCATATAATCCTCTTATTAATGGCCTCCTTGAAACCAATCTAGTTGAAGTTGCTGAAGGGCTTTTTGCAGAGATGAAAAACGTTGGCTGTTCACCAGATGTTAACACCTACAATGCTTTTCTTGATGCATATGGAAAGTCATCAAGAATCGAGGGATTATTTAAGCTGCAAGAAGAGATGCTTTCTAGGGGATGCACACCAAACAACATAACCTACAATACAATCATTTCAGGCCTTGTCAAGTCAAAAATGTTGGATCAGGCAATTGACATGTATTATGATCTGATGTCGGAAGACTTTTCCCCTACTCCATGTACATATGGTCCTCTCATTGATGGACTTCTAAAGTCAGGAAGAGTAACTCAGGCAGAAAATCTGTTCAACGAGATGGTTGAGTATGGATGTAAACCTAACTGTGCTATATATAATATTCTTATAAATGGGTATGGAAAGGCCGGTGAAGTAGTAAAGGCTCTTCAAACTTTCGAAAGGATGGTTAAAGAGGGAATCAGGCCAGATGTGAAGTCATACACCATTCTCATAAACACACTTTACATGGCTGGCAGAGCGGAAGATGCTCTCTTCTATTTTGAGGAATTGAGGGTTACTGGACTTGAACCTGATTTGATTACCTACAATTTGATGATTAATGGTCTTGGAAAAGCTCAGAGACTACAAGAAGCTGTTGCTCTCTTTGATGAAATGCAAGATAGAGGAATATTTCCTGACTTGTATACTTACAATTCCTTGATTCTCAACTTTGGGAAGGCTGGGATGGTGGCTGAAGCTGGAAAGATGTATGAAGAACTCCAAATCAAAGGTTTCCGACCTAATGTTTTCACATATAATGCACTAATTCGAGGTTATAGCACATCAGGTGATGCTGACCATGCTTATACTGTGTATAAGAAGATGTTAGTTGGAGGGTGCAACCCTAATTCAGGAACATTTGCACAACTTCCTAACCAATCATGAAGCAAGTTAGAATTTGTCTATATGTATCACAGTTTGTATGTTACAAATTCTTCTTAGAAAATAGGAATATTGATGTCAACTAACTTCCAATGCTGTATCATAGTCAATAATGATGCTATTAGCATTTTAAAGCTGATCTAATTATTTCAATTTTCTTTTATGATACTTATGCTTCAAACTGACTCATCCGCTCATGTTCCAAACTGTCATATAATTTTTTTTTATCAGACTCAAATTTGTATATCTATGTCATCATTTGGATGCTTTGGTTTATGGTTATTTCCAATTTACAGCACAAGTATTTCCTAGTCCTCTTCATGCTTCATCAGTTTAACTTCTTGTCACTAGATATTCTTAAGTCAGTTGCAAGATGAGATTGTATTATTCAAACCTTTGAAACCACAATTTAATGCTACAAGAAAAACATGTCTTTGTAATATCTAATTTAATTTAACAATGTGATTTAAGTTGTAACTTAAAGACGATGAAGCATTTTGTTAGTAGTTAGTAGTAAACAAGTACCACACTCTTATAATGTCTCAATTAGCTTTTGCTACTGTTAATGAAGTAAAAGGAAGTGAATCTTTGAGGACTTTTTTTCCCTTATGTTGTTAAGTTAGTGGAAATCTGATAGAAGATCTCAAGCAAATTTATTTTTTTCTCATAAATCAAAAGAAAACAAATCTCTTCTGGGAATTTTTCCCTTATGAAATAGTAATTCAATATTTTACTTAACAAGAACCTCCAGTAGGTGGCCTATCAGTGCAAGTAAAAATGGTTCAATTGCAGCAAAATTGTTTGTTATCCATTTCTAATTATCTAATATACATATACATATATGAACACCATATGCATATTAAATTTTGGAACCATATTTGTTTTAGTGAATGCAATATGCATCTAGTGTGTGATTGAAAAAGATTTAAATAAAATTAAAACGGATATGAGGATAAATGTTTGTCACCAATAAATAATCAAGATCAAACTCCAAAAAATAAATTTATTCTCTTGAATAATAAAATTTAAAGGCAAGTTTGATAGAAAGAGAATGTGAAGTAACAATACACTATACTCGTCAAGATTAATCAAATTACATCTTTCCTTATGTTTTTATTCAAACTGAGATAGAACTCAAAGCAAATCCATATCCATATTGTGGAAATTTTCAATAGCTCAGGATACCAATATGGATTTGTGATGGACATATGTTTGTGTAACCATATCCACTTCCACCGTACTTGTCAAGTGTTTGTCTTTTACCAAGAAATACACGGGAAAGGACCATCTACTCCTCATCGCTAAACAGAATTCTTAGTGGTTTAGTAAAGTACTCCTGATGGTCATTCTCTATTGGAACTCTATGTTATTTATGTCTAACATTTTGGTATTGTGTTACAACCACTTAATGTGTATACTGATGTCATGTTATGAACAAGAAAAATGATATAACCATACGAAGATGAGTCTTACAGTAAAAAAAAGCTTATCCTAGTTGCTTATAAAAATTTTGTACAACAAAATTCCAAGCATGCATCGTTCAGATTCTTTTCAAGCTGAGGTTATCTGTTTCTTGTCCTCATTTCTGTTTAAAAAGGTCAACTTTAACTTGCTGCTGAAATTTTGCTTCATCATCAGTGACTTTTTAGACAGTTGTTAAATTGCAGATCGTTGCATATTATAGAGCCAATTGAGCAGATGGAGTATCATGAGGTATAAATGCCGGGTAACATTCTGATAGATCATGGACTTCTATTAGCACTCTAGCTCTGACAATATATGTTTTATTTGAGCATTTAATCTTGCTTATATTTTTCTTATATAAACTGTTTATATGAGCTACCAAAGAAAACATCAGTACAAATGATAAACATAGCCTTGGGGAATTTGGGTCAAAGATACAAATTGATATTACTTAATATCCTTGATATAAGCTGCATGAGATTCCAATGGAATCCTGAATTTGGCTATTCTATCTTTCGTTTGCATGCTTCATGCTATTATTGCGATATTTTCTTTATAGGAAACAAAATATGACATACAAAAATGATGCTAATTTTTCCTAAATTTGTTAGAGAAAATTAATCAGCAGCAGTAGACTTCCAAATATTCTTGCCATTTCTGTTCTTAATTATCATTTGTGGTATTGAAATTGCATACTTTTGGGAAAGGGCATGGGTGTCTTGCGCTCCTAAATTATAGTGGAGCCTGATATTGTTTCACAATTAGCTACCTTAATTGTGAATATTCAGCTTCCACCTGCTGTTTTACTTGAAAACTTGCAGAAAATGAAACATGAATGTTAAATTTTAAATCCCTGCAAACTCATCAACTGTTGTCCTATGCTTTCATTAATTTTAGTATCAGAGCAGATCATCAGTTCAAATCTGAATTCTGCCTCCTTTAATGTTTCATCCAGTGTGTAATTCACCCACATGTGAATCTTTATATTAAACCCTTCGTTTTTGGTTTTCACCATTATGTTGAACTTGAGTCCGCATGCCAAGCATATTCATTCTTCATCCAGCTTGCTTGAGGGGAGATGTTAAAGTTGGATATAAGTTGAGCTTTTTCCCATCAGCTTTTATTTTGAAAATCTGGTAGTTCTTCCAGAAAAAATCAGCACGTTCTTAACTCTTCCCCTCACATATGGCCTAGTAAAATGACTCGAGCTCTGTTACCATGTTAAATTCTTAACCGTTATCAGCCCATGTAAAAGCTTAAGCCAATAGATAGGACTTGATAGTTCATTTGTATTGTGACCATGCAATGCAAGCATCTTATTTAATTTGAATCTCCTTAAAAGGAGAAGATGCCTTTGCATTAAAGCATATGATTTTCAAGGCCTTTTCCTCTACCGAATGATTTCTCTGTCATGTAAAATTCCTTATTTCATGTATCCTTCTACTCAAGATTGCTTTTGCTTGTTCTATAACTAGTATAATTATCAACACAAAAGCACCTACATTTTCTTCCTTATGTATGAAAATGACTGTTCTAATATTAGGCAGTTAACATTGCATAAATTTACAAATTTTATTTGATTTTTTTAGCTAATCCAGGACCAATTTGGGTCTCTAAGACATTGTTGCTATCTGCATGGGAGATTTTATTCGAGGAGAAACCTTATGGTTTTGACTGTTTTATGATGATCCTAATGAACTCAAGTATGGATTGCTAGTTCTGTGTTCAGGGAGTTGTTTGTTGGTAGATCTACCAATCCATCAACACATGCAAACCCAGGCTAGTTCCAGATCTCCACCAGCAGATGCTCTGTATCTGGCATGTCATTCGGTGAATCTATTGGTATATCTATAAACAGAGTGCAACAAATCTAGTTTCTGTAATATGCTTACATCTGTATGCTTAAAACAAGTGAGTTGCAGGTAGATGGTAGGTACATCGAGCTTGATCATTGCAGAGACTTCTTGGAGATCAAATGCGGATTTGAACTCATTTGGTTGCGGGTGTTTAGGTAATCACGTCCTCATGTGGGGAAGAGTAATGCCTGCAACTGCTAAAAGGTTGTATTGTCGGCAACTGCACCTCTGAAGGTGAAAAGAATTCCTTTTCTTGCTGATTAAGGAGGATACAAAAGGAATGAATTTGGCATTGTATTGTTTATTTTGTGGTTATGAATCTTATGGTATCGATGAGTTCTTGCAGTGTTTGTTTCAGTAAGAAATGGATTGGCATCACAGAGTTTAAGAACGTTGGAGACTGACTGATGTAGTTCGGTGGATGGCCTACTGCCGCTGGATGCCTTGGTGAGGCAGGAAGAGGAGGTCTATTCATTAGACCGAACCGGCTGGCGGTTCGAACCGGTTAATTTGGATGATGACAATGGGCCGACTCCTCCGGATAAGTCCGGAGTCTTTTAGACCAACCCCTCTCTGTCTCACTCTCTCGCTCCTTCTCTCTCACTCTCTCATCCTTTTCCGCCTCGCGCTCTCTCGCCCATGGCCTCAATCCTGAGAGCACCGGCGCTCCTCATCGCTCCGCCGGAGGTGGCAGCGGGGGCGGCCCGAGGGGCTCCTTTGGAGGCGGCGAGGAGTCTTCCATTTTTCTCTGCGAGGCGGAGGATCTCGTGGCCTTTAAGGCTAAAGCTGTCCCCTCTTGCCGACAAGCCGCTCCGCTTCCCAAACCTAGGAGGTTTCGCTGCCTATGGGGACACCACCGAGGCTGGAGAAACTGCGAAAACTGTGGAAAAGGTATTGTCTTTTTTTGGTTTCCGCTGTGCTTTTTTTAGGTCCAAAGGCACGAGTTTGCTGATGCACTCAGAGATTTTTCTTTATGGGGTGGGGGTTGGAAGATGTTTATGAGCATGGTTGATTGATTCGTTCTAGAATTTGGTTTTCTTGATGCGTACTTGTAGTTATTGCATATGAAATTGTGTTGGTGGTTGCCGGTTTAATCGGTTCCCGTGAAATTGGTTGGTAAATACTACCTGTCTAGGAAGTTGCTTGTTTCGTTTTGTAATACATTTTTCTGTGATGCCCACTTGATTGAATATTATATGATCGATGGTGGATGGGAGTGTAAGTGAATGCTGAATCAACGTTCTTGAGATTGAGCTTCTAGGGATATTTTCCAGAATTTGTTAGACCAAAATAGTTTTACTGAAATACCAATCAGAAGGGATTTCAAAATAAAGCCATGCAACAATTTATCAGTGTGGCATCTATTTTGCTAGTTTTAATGGTAAAGTGGTGTTGTTTGGTATGGATTTGGAGAAGATTGATGACATTAAAAGGTTTCTTAAGATCTTTTTCATCTCTGCTTTTCATGATTGACCACTGTGTTTTAAAATGTATAAGGGGTATTTGAGGTTTTGCTCAGCCTTTGACATCCAAGAAATTTTTTTTTCTTATTTGATTTGGTTTTCTAGAAAACTTGCTGCACCAAAGAAGGTGTACTGGAGCCAGATGCCTTGAGGTCCTTGTTGATTATTTTATAGGGGACATGATCATTGATAAGAACTTGATATATGTTGTTTGATTAGTGAAATTTTTTTAAATAAATAGGCTGAATCATTATATGTCATGGAACTATAGCTGAGCACACAGTGTAACGCAATGTCGTCAAGACAAATATTGGTGCTTTTCTGGTTTTTGATCTTCTGCTAAAGAATTACCTCTGAGTCTTTAAGTAATTTACCTGAGATTGGCCCTTTTTTTGTAATTTAAGCAAATTTATATGGCCTTCTATTCTATGAAATTTAGTCATTCATATAGCTTAATGACGGAAAGGATTCATGTAGTTGGTCCCAAATATTCGTGACATCATTGCTTATTATTGTTGCTGTATCATGCAATTTGGAGTTTGTAGGAGCTTGAATTTGTGGGCAGGGTCATGGTAGATGAATCTTTCAAAAGAATCTGTTCTGTAGTTTGTGCAAAGATGCTACTCGAACCTTCTTGTTGTAGAATATCCCACATTGTAGCTTCATTAACTAGATCTTATAAAAACATCCATGTTTTCTTGCCATGCATTGCATCTTTGTCAGATCTTCATGTCATATCAATAATCTTTCCCAAAATGCTTAGGGCATGTAAGTTCTTTGTGATTTAGACAGAAGTGAGAAGAGTAGTTTTATGATCATTGTTACATCGATCCCTATTTATTTTTTACTTAAAACCACAGTTTATTGAGTTCTATTTTGTGAGTGATGCCTGATGTGATCATGTTAACATATCTATATTGCAGCAGGAGTCTGATGAAGAAATTTCTGTGGAGGATGAGGCAACCGATGGTGATGGTATTGACACAGAAGAAACAGTTGCTTCAACTGTAATGCTGTCCCTACAGTTATACAAAGAAGCCTTGGCAAATAATGATCGGTCAAAGGTTTCTGAAATAGAAGCTTTTCTTCAGTCAATTGAAGATGAGAAGAACTCTCTTTCGGCTAAAATTGCTGCTTTGGCCGTAGAATCATCGGCAGAACGGGTCCGTGTCCTTAGGATCAGTGCCGACTTCGACAATTTTAGGAAGAGGACCGAGAGAGAAAGGCTTTCTTTGATGACAAACGTGCAAGGTGAAGTCATAGAGAGCTTATTGCCTGTTTTAGACAACTTCGAAAGAGCTAAATCCCAAATAAAGGTGGAGAGACAGGTAGAAGAGAAAATTAATAGCAGCTACCAGAGCATTTATAAGCAGTTTCTAGAGATCCTAACCTCCCTAGGTGTGGAAGCAGTGGAAACCGTTGGGAGTTCTTTTGATCCCTTGGTAAGTTACTTTTTGCTTTCTCTTGTATAGATATAGCACTCATGTCATTACTTGCAGCCTGCTTTTCAGTTCACAGACTTTGTTTCCCTGCTAATATATGGAACATCTTTGGTGCTATCTGTAATTGTATCCCCTGCAGCTGCACAGTGTGGATATCTTCCAACAACTTACTCCCTGGGTCAAGTTTTACATAGACTAGTTTAAAGCATCATACATATCCAAGAAGTCAGATTTGATTTACGTTAACCCAGTCCTAATAGAACTAGTCCGAAAGCAGCAGATATCTGAACCTATGTATATAGATTTGTCTTTTTCTTGATTGTTTATTTGCTTGACCTGATTTGTCTATGCTCTCTCTCTCTTTTTTCTTTTTTTGTCGTTGCTTACTTGTGATTTGTTGTTGAAGTTTCATGAGGCCATAATGCATGAGGAGTCAACGGAGTTCGAAGAGGGCATCATAATTCAAGAATTCCGTAAAGGTTTCAAACTTGGGGAAAGACTCTTGCGTCCATCAATGGTGAAGGTGTCCGCAGGACCAGGCCCAGAAAAGACTATAGATGATGAAAATGTGATGATAGTTGAAGATATTGATTCAAGTGAAAGCACAGAGGAAGACGAAGGCCATGATTCTGGATGACTTCTAATTTCCACCCGGCAATTTTGTTTATGCAATCATTGTTTAACAAACCTTTTCAACACAGACAGTTTTGCGAATCACTTGCTTCATCGGATGGGATTTTTTTTCTTTTCTTGTTTGAAGTTTCTGTAAACACAGATACAACAGTGTTAGCAATCCTCATTATCATCATACTTGCGGGAAGCTCTATTTGGCTTCGCTAAAACGTGACTTTGGATAATTTTGTTACAGATATTGAGCTACAAAAGTAAATTTTATTGAATTCAGTACTTTTTATCTTTTTGAATGAAGTTTGAGACAATTTTATTGGTTGTTCGGATGGCAGTAACCGCTTTGCCTCTCGGGAAGACATCTATTTGTGTACAAGCTACGGTGGCAAAAAGTAGTAACAGAAGAGAGTAAGATGGCTACTAAAAGCCAAATAGAATGCTTACATAACTCTGCGGGTTACATTGTATGCTATGAATGTTAGAGAGAGAGAGAGAGAGAGAGAGAGAGAGAGAGAGAGAGAAAGATGAACGAGAGGTTGAAGTAAACAGTGAGTGGGATGTACAACGTTGTTGGCAGAACCATATATTGCTCTGCACAGAATCTGCAGCTTGCCTTCAAACTATGAACACATTCTCTTCTCCTCTATAAACCACAAACTTCAATCTCTCTTCCAATCTTCCTCTTCGATTCCTCTAGGCGCCGTCAACATGACAGTCGATGATACCTTACATGCCCCTGTTGAAGAAAGGTTATCCAGTGAAAGGAACAGGTAAAATTTCCTCTTACAGTCAATCCCATGGCTCTCTGTTACTCCACTTGCTAGGAATAATAACGTCATTGGCTGTGTGTCGATAGAATCCTTCTTCTACATTGAGCAGGTAAAACGTGTAGAATATATGCTGGACTGATCATGACATATCCATCAAATGTCTTTTGGATTCGTCTGATTCCCACAAGCCAAAGGCAATAAAATCTCTAGTGGGTGCCGCTATATATATATATATATATATATATGAGATATCGTATCCAAATCATAAAATTTTCAACAAGCCTCAATTATTTATATGAGATATCGTATCCAAACAACTTATCTCATTAATACAAGTCATATGGTCATTAACCATACTGTCTCATCATAAGCATAATGTAATTGATGACCATTTAGTTTTTATGAGCTGCCGAAAACCACTATAAAAAGCCTCAAGGCTGGCTGGCTTTCCAACCTACTTAGGCTGCATATTTATCAAACCATCTCATTCTCTATAGACCAATACTTGGATGAGCTCATAAAATAATTATACCCCAAATTGGCTTCAAACCTGTAAACATGCCAGACGACCCCCCCATAGATGTCAATGATAGTTAGTTATACTGGTGAGAATATATACATGGGAAGAGATGAAATGGAAAAGGAATAGGAATAGGAATAGGAAGACATAATGACATCAATAAAGCAAGTGTTTAGATCTTGTCAAGCACTTGTTTATTTTTCTTTTTCTTTTTTTTCACCAAGTGAATTCCTGACAATCTGCACATTATAACTAACAAAATCTGCAAAATGATTCAGTTGTAGTAGTGAATTAATTATACCACAATAATTACTCAAAAAAAAAGTTTTTTTTGATGAAACTGTCTGTGCAGCAACTTATAATGCACAATTTATTCATTCAAGATTTTGATATTAGTTTTCAGCATTTTTGTTTCGAGATACATTACAAATCATCATCATCATGTGAAGAATATAGCAGCTAAAAATGCAACGAAGAAGAAGCCTCATACCTCAACCCTGGTCTTGCCTTTTGTTTGTTTCTTCAACATCAATTACACCAGTAGAATATTTTTCATTTTCACTTAATACATTGTTACTCCATTCACGAAACGTACAAAAGACTATTCGAGAATTTCTCTACTGATAGGATATCTCAGACTATTCCTTGAGTTCTTTCCTAGAAAAGCATACTGTACTGTGAGACAAAAGACTTTGGCTTAGATGAGATCAAGAACATCATTTTAAGTCTATTAAAAAGGTTTTGCACTACTCTTCTAGCATGGTGCCGGAGGACACCAAACTCGAATAAAACAAGGGACTAAGTGATGCAGATCCATACGGCAAAAGATTGAGACACCTAAATACCTTCTTTTATGTCTTGCAGAGTTGTAATTGATCTATGAGAAGCAACATGTGATTTCTCATCAGCGAAACAAATTACACATCATAATATGACTGCTGCTGTTGGACTTTTCTCGTTTGTTGATCTTAAGATTCTGATTATTATCTCCCTCAAGTATTTCCTCCGTCTTGTCGCACTATTTCTGATCAAAATAGTCCGACCTTGAGTATTTTCTTTGTGATTGTTGCTGCTCGTTTTGCACCAGTTGTTGAAAGAGACTCCCCCACAATCACCATCCAAGTTCAACCGGTCATCAATCGACAACATCAATTTCCATTAGTTGTTCCTTGTTAATTTCATTACCACAGGTCACTAAGACTAATGGTAATGGCTAAACCACCATTAAATATAGGAGGACACACAAGTGTACCCAATAATGGCCTTAGCTAGCTTTCTAATTGTAACCTAATTCAGCTCAAAAAGATTCAGATTCAATTCAAAGTCAACATAAGTTGAAATGACTGATCTGTGCCCTAACTAACTCTATTGATAAACCTTGGTTGAGTTAACAAGTGTTCAGTTGTGATGGATCCTGGTTAAATATAAGTAATACTGAGCTGATATTTCAACAGATGAAGTCAGCTTGATTCAACAGCATCTTCGATAACGAAACTTGATAAGGGCATCTCATAAACCGACAACCGTAAAACATATTTGAATGGACTAGTACTTGTTCATTGCTTCTGTAGCAACTGCAAAATGAAGATCAAGTCGGATGACTTGCCACATACCATACATTAGAGGTTATTTCACAGCTGAAAGTTTAACGCCATCGGCTTGACATAAATTTGTTTAGGATGGAAGGAACTACACTGTATGATTACTAAAACAAGACAACCGAACCGATAATAAAAACAAATGGAATATAAGTTTTCAAGTAGTAATCACCCCATATGGTTTTGGATGTAGTAAAAGAGAAGCGAAGAGAAGTTAATGTTTCACATCAGAATAGTGCTAGTTGATGAAAGTTACTTGAGGATCAAGAAAGGTAAAGTCAAATTTATTTGGGTTATTCGTTCAATTCCAATCGAATGCAACTGGATCTAGTATAGTAATTTTTGCTGGGCCTGTATCCTTTTTTTAGGTTCACTAGGATTCTTAGTGGTTGGAACTTCCAGTTATCTCGATAGGAATTTGATATCAGGACTTCAGCTTCACAATTAATGGAACTTTTGAATATCTTCAATCCGCAAACTAACCAATGCAACCTCCCAATTAAATCTTTTATAACTCGGTTTCGTACAAAAACCAGATTCATATAAATACAAAAATAAGATGAAGATATCTAACTAAAGTTACCAGCATCAGAAGAATTAACACAAGGGCATAGCATAGCATTAGCTACCAGCATAGGGTTAGGTCAACGAATATTTTCAAGTCCTTTTAATGTTTTATTTCAATACTGTATGAACTAACCAAGGACATTTTCCCTTGTGTATGTCATGTTGTTTATTTACAATACAATAATTTTCTAGTTGATCAGAACCTTATTGGGATTAATTCTGGACATGAACCATAAATACAAAACCTGAGAAACTAATTGATAGATAATTAGTAGATATAGGTCTCATACATCAAGTTAACTCACTTTCATCAATTAAAGAACGACAAACATGTAAAACAGGTTGACAAGAAGTTTTAGATATCTGAGGTCTTCATTCAACATGAAAGAAAGACTGTAACGTTAAAGCCGATAAATTTCGAGCACTATCGTTAATGTAAGAGGATGAGTTCAAGTTTTGCTAGTTGAAAAAAAAGAACACTATAGGACCATCGAACGGCAGGGTCAATGATCTTAGAAGTGAACATAGGAACTTTTGGATGAGCAGAAAGAGTTTACAGATTGAAAATTAAGGGGGGAAAAGTTTCCCTAATGAATGTGTATAAGAAAGTTAATGTGACATGCATTTTATGATTCGATAGCATCAACTACTATGCACAAATAAGCAATAAAATGAGAAAGAACATGAAAAAAGGAATTGAAGTAATTAGAAACTTAGACATCCTAAAGCATGAAAACAACAGTCTTTAAACTATGAATCTGTAAATGGAAAAGGGGGGAAAAGATAATACAAAAGGCAGAGGAAGATGGCAAAACAAGGAAACATAAAAATTCTCTTTTGCATGTTCATAGATAATGCTTATGATAGCATACAACAACAAGTGCCAGAGAATATAACATTCAAAACCTAGTAGCCACCAACATCATACCTTCAATCTTGTGTAGGGTTCGATACGTAGCAAGACGTGCAAGACAACATATGATAAGAAAGCTAGTTGTAGCAAGTATCAGACCTTCAATCTTGTTTGCCCTCAATGGTCATAGTTACTATTTTTTCCCCTTATATTTCCTTGTATTGTGGAATTGGCATAAAGAGTTTCATTCTAATAAGGAGAGCTAAATGAATATGAAACCAATTTACTGAAAAACTCACTCAGAGTACCATATGATCCATTAAGCACAAAACTGAGAAAGTAAAAATTAAATTCCATCATGATTATGATATTACAATACATTGTTCTATCATGTAAAAGAATACAAAAGAGAAAAAAGAATCATATCTCCTATAGTAGCTTAGGTGTACTGAATTATGAGGCTATCGACATACCATTTTAGATTGGACATACCATCAAAGCTAAGAATAAGCATGTTCTACCTCAACATTGTCAAAATACAACCCTTAGAACAAGATTAATATTATTCCAAAGATCATCTATTTTTCTCATTTTTATAATAGTCATTTTATTATTACAATTCTGATGTCATGCAATATAAGAAGATAAAAAAACATCAATGTTAGCTGAGCAGTATGAATCATCAATTATTTCAAGCAAAATTTCAAAAATCATTTTTATACAAATACTAGCAATTTCTAAATCATAAGAAAATAAAAAAAGTTTCACGACTCAACAAATAAACATTGAAATCATACAACCAAAATGACTGACCAAGAGCTTCTACCTCGATTCGAAGAATAAAAGTCAAGAATAATAAATCATTAATGCCTCGTATTATATACTTCAAAGCTATTGAAACTTGTCAAAACCAATCATCCTAAATACTTTTGCTAAAAAAAATTAACTGTTTTAAATAATGGCAAAGAGACCAATAAATGTCTAATGATGATGCTTATCCACTTGTAGGGATAAATCAAAAGATCATAAATAAATAAATAAATAAATAAATAATTGTTTTAAATAATGGCAAAGAGACCAATAAATGTCGAACGATGTTGCGTATCTACTTGTACGGATTAATCAAAAGATCACAAATACAAATAATGATACAAATACTAGCAATATGGATCTTTAATTACTTCAAAACCTCAGTAACTTTTTATACCTAATTAAATATTTGAGTATGCAAACAATCGTTTTATAGAATCCAAAGTTTGCATGTCATAGTAAGAGCATGAGTATGGCCAATCCTATAACTGAGAAATCAATTCTTCAAACCAACCCTATAACCGAGAAATCATGTTCTTCACAACCAACAAACGAGTGCTCATCAGATTAAATCATATTCCCATCGATCCTCATTTATCAAGAAAATAAATTGTTATCCAGAAATTATATTCAAAAAGATAATATTTTGCACTATGATTTCTCTCAAATTTCATAGACAAGTGCTCTGATAAGCCCTTATTCATGCCAAAACCTGCAAACTCGAAGTCCAATGCCTAAGGACAAAAGCTTAGCGACCAAATGCTAAATCCAAAGCAACCAAAGTTGAGGCAATTTATTATTCCATGTTTCCAAATTGACAATTCACAGTAAATTGAATATTATGATTGCTACTATTGCCACTGTAACATTTTTCTATGTCAAACAAAGTGACTAACCTATGTCTTATCCTTAGGAAACCATATCCTTGTGAGATTGCAGTCTTTCTGTATCATCGGGCCTAGTTAAAACAAAAAGGCATTCAAAAGAACACAAGAACAGAAGATATATCTGGTAATATGGCAATATAAACCAAACATTGTCGATGATAAGGAATCGAAAATTCCATAACATGAACGGAACATGGTAAAAATTGATTAGGCAGCAAACAGCTGTTAAAGAAATATATCATTGGGTAGTGAGTTGATGGAATAATATCGTTCATCTTGAAACGTCTTGTATGGAGTTGTAAAGCAACAGCCAGGATGAACAATAATCTGGTGAAAGAAATGGACAGATTCATGGAATATGTGAGGCAAATCATTTAACTGCAGTTGTAGATAAAAGACAAGATGAGAAATCACAAAACAATACTCTGGTGAAAGAAATAGGCAGATTCATGGAATATGTGAGCGAGGCAAAACATTTAGCTGCAGTTGTAGATAAAAGATAAGATGAGAAATCACAAAACAATACTTGGTGAAAGAAATAGGCAGATTCATGGAATATGTGAGTGAGGCAAAACATTTAGCTGCAGTTGTAGATAAAAGATAAGATGAGAAATCACAAAACAATACTCTGGTGAGAGAAATAGGCAGATTCATGGAATATGTGAGTGAGGCAAAACATTAGCTGCAGTTGTAGATAAAAGATAAGATGAGAAATCACAAAACAATACTTGGTGAAAGAAATAGGCAGATTCATGGAATATGTGAGTGAGGCAAAACATTTAGCTGCAGTTGTAGATAAAAGATAAGATGAGAAATCACAAAACAATACTCTGGTGAGAGAAATAGGCCGATTCATGGAATATGTGAGTGAGGCAAAACATTTAGCTGCAGTTGTAGATAAAAGATAAGATGAGAAATCACAAAACAATACTCTGGTGAGAGAAATAGGCCGATTCACGGAATATGTGAGTGAGGCAAAACATTTAGCTGCAGTTGTAGATAAAAGATAAGATGAGAAACCACATAGATCCAAAGATGAGTAAAAGCACTAGACACAGATCTACCCGTGAATGCTACGTATGGACCAGAAGGAAAACAGCAGCCATGCCTAGTGTAGAGCGAGAAACAATCCATGAAATAGGAAACTACTGCGACAATAAACTTAGCGTAAACGCTACGGTAAGAGAAGGGAAAGAAAACTACCCTCAGGTGCCCCGCAGATCTGCTAGGCTCTACTTCTTTCTGTGCCTTCTTCTGAAACTTAAAGAGCTCAAGATCCATCTTCAGCCATGAAGCAAGACATAAACTTGGGTACAACTGAGTCTGGAGATCTCATACGATGATGATTTTTCTCCATGGTTTCGACAAGGATAGATCTGTATAAGAACTTGTTGTTCAGCAAGCGGGGAAGATGGAAGAAGATGAGGGGGAGAAAGAAGCAACAGAAAGAGATGGGCCAGTCAAACAGTGATACCCGTTAACAGATCCGTCCTCAAAAGTCACGCTTCCTCTCTGCACCACCACGCCGTAATCATTATTGTGTTCCTTCTCCTCTTGGATTTTCCATCTCGATTCAGTGGACTGGAATCCCACAGACAAAGCATGCCGAAATTAGAAGCAAACCGCATCTCAAAGCATGACCAGAAACGTAGTTTGAAGAGGCGAAGCAAAGTACCATAAACATACCATAATAGTCCATGTGTCCAGTACTCTCTCTTTGCCTCGGAAATCCACCCCTCTCCGTGGGTGTCCGAGCCAGGCCAGACGAGACGTCTCACAGAGTACAAATGCAGAGACGTCCAGAGAGAGCAAGAAAAAGAGACGTATATATGCAGAAAATCCAGCACATGAGATAAAATAACGGTGAGATCCACAGGGAAAAGACAGACATGAACTCTACACCTTCGTGGCCATCTCTCCAGAGAGACACGATGTTCACCTGCAAACCCAGCTTTCCAGTCTATCAAAGATGGTATGAGCCTTCAGCGCTATATGCTTCCTCAAGGGATAGAGAGAGCTGACAGAGAGAGAAGTGAGCACGCAACAGATAGGGCATCAGATCGATGCAATCGCCGCTGTGTGCTCACTCTCTTCTGTCAGCCCACATACCAATATATATAAATATATATATATATATATATATATATAGAGAGAGAGAGAGAGAGAGAGAGAGAGAGTGTGTTAAAAGCCAAAACTTTAGCAAATCTGACGATTTCTGAGACGAAATGAGAGGAAGTGAAAGGAGAGGAGAGCATTCAGATCTGATTTCTTCTGTCTCTCTCTCTGCTACGCCCATCCCTTCCCCTCTCCTCCTTATATAGATCATCAGCATCCGTCTAGGGTTTCTAGTGCCTACGCTACGCCCCACCGCACCCCACTCCACAGGGGTGCACGTGTCACCTCGCACGCCGCATCATGAGGTGAGAAATCTAAAGATGAGCGGCAGAAAGAGAAGCTTAATTAATTAATGGCTAATTAATCTTACTACGTAACTCCGATAATATATAATGATATAAAGAAGAGGGAAAAGGAGATATAAATAAGATTCTACCGACGCTGTCTGTCGCCCGCTGATTGGTCTCCTGTCGCATTTGGTGTCCGTTTCGTTCGACTCCTCGGAAAAAGACAATAAATGCCTTCGCTCCAAATGCCTCGGCCCCGAAAGCTTCCTCCCGGGCCCCATCGTCAGCCACATAACAGCCATGTAGGCGGAGAGACGGGTTTGGGTGGCTCGGTCGGTACGTGAAGCTGGACTCGTTGGAAAAGACGTATCTCAATCATGGCCGTCTGATTCAACCGGGGTTATCTCCTGTTCATGATTGGACCACGTAGAGGCACAGGATCGAACCCAGTCGTGGTGTTATCTCCACCGGACAACGAATGCTTGGAAGGTGTGAAGGAAATGTGACTACTCGATAGGCAATCTAAGCTTATTGAGAGGCCACGCATTTCAGGCTCCAGCCAAGCTAGTGGTCAATCAAAAGGATGACATAAATCCATTTTTTAATGCCCATTTGGCGCATTAATAAGCAAGTACTGTAACGCAATTGGAATGCTTCTTCTTGGATTCACTTGATCTTGGATTCTGGGGGTTCTGTCATCGATCGATGTACAGGAATTGTATCAGGAGAACTGTGTAGAATAAATAAGTTTTCGATATCGGCAATAAATACTAGAGAGGAAAGAAAAACACTGGGGATTTGTTATGTAAGATAATTGTATAGTATGGCATATATGCACACAGAAAACACTCTTGATTTCCTCCAAAAAAAAAAAAATCCTAGAAATTGTTGGATCATCTGATCATTATTTACTCCGATTGCAATATGATAAAGCACAAGTGTCTCTAGATTTTCTCTTTGATCCTGGAAATGCTTGATATATAGGTTCATAAATGCAAAATGAAAAATTCATTTGAAAAAGATTGAAAAGCAATCGACCTCTTCTTGTGCTATGACAGACAAGACCTATTTCTCAATATGTATCTTCACTCCGAATCTTACATCCATGGGGTTTGCTCATACTAGGCCTGTATGTATCTAAAGAGGAGAGCACAGCTGCAGACTCTTTATGTTTTAAGTGGAGGAAAGATATGTCACATATGATTATGTAATGCACTGATTTAATGAAAATTGCTAGATAATTATAGCTTCAGCAGACAAGAATATTACTCCCACTGAATAATGGTAAGCATGCTGATTACCCAAAATTTGACAGGGATCTGACACTACAAAAACCACTGCATTTTCACATGCGAAGTACTCATGGATAATCTCTGAGAGCAGATACTCTCAACCTCTTCCCTTGACTTGACAACAGAAGGACAAGTGTTCAACATCCAAAATCACACAATTAGAACATTTGATAATATCATTCTTCATTATCTTATACTTCCATGCAAACTTCATGCTCCTACTAGGTTGAGGGAAAAGGTTTCACTAGAAACTATAAATAAATATTTAAATATCTTTAATAAGATTAAAGATATGATTGTTTATAGAACTCAATAGGGAACTTTGTTTTTGTTGTTGTTCTTGTTGCTCTTACTAGGCTTCCATGCAATCTTGTCCTCTCCTGAAGATAATTTTTGCTGCCTTTTCTCCTGCCAAATTGGTTCATTTACAGAGTGATTACTGCAAGTGGTAACATCTTCATTAGTAATAAGGTCACATTAGTAACAGAACTTATGTTAGAATTCATGATGTGCTACTTTCCCTTGGTAGAAAGATTTCATCAAGAAGAACAATGCTCTCCCTTCCCCAGTCCAAATTGCGGCTGGCACTCCATATGCTCCTACTTTTAAGCTTTTCATTTTCTACATCCATTTTTCCCAGGAAGAAATTGTGGCAGTACTCAATTCTTTCAATAGCTTGACATCGAAGCCACTCTCTTATATATAAATTTCTGGAATTACTAACCCAATAACATAATGATTTCTTATGAAATTAAGAAGTGATAAAGTTAACATAGTTAAGGCAGCAAAATATGAGTAAAGATAAGTAGCGAAGAAGAGATTCAATTTCTAATAGCTAGTCGACACCTTAAACATATGGATAAGGGTAGTCGATATAATCAATCTGCCAATAGATTGTGTTAGTAACAATCATATGCCTCACTAGCTGGAAACTTTATGTGATGTACAATATACAGAATAGAAATAGTCACAAAATAATAATAATTTATTAAATTTAAGTTTCATACATTGATATAATCCCACTTTGAGGCCATCTCTACAATTTATTCATATTTTCATTTAAAGCCACACCTTTTTTCCAGCGGTGTGCATCTCGCATCGCAATCGCAAAAACAAAATGTTAATTGTGTAACACAATGTAATCAGGAAGTATGTGAGGAGGTCCTAAGTAGAAAAATAAAATTGGTAGTCTTTTTGAGAAAAGTGCACATGAATATAAATAATAAATAGCAAATAATATAAAATACATAAAAATAATAAAAAGGAGAGGTGTATATACAGACATAAATCCCATGAAAGGAATGTAATTGTGATCCATTTTACATGTCTAGGATTGCAAAGATCTATGAGAACTAAAACATAAAGTACAAGTAATCATTTTTCAAGTGGCTTTTTACATTCTCTAAATCAATAAATGCCATTGATAAGGTAGGTTAGTTCATCATATGAACAATTGACAGCACAAGTTTCATCGAAGTCTTACTATTTAACATGCTTCTGATTTAGAAAATCTTCTTATTTCTATGGCTAAAAAAAGATTGACACGGATTGCATCTGCGAGAGTGATAGCAATTATGATATGAGTGTGTCAGATGGTGGATGGAAGAAGACATCTCAAAATCTCTTTACCTACCTCAGTGAAAACCAAACTAGTGGCAAAAAAAAATCTCTTAAATCTTTTAAACATATTCTCCAAATTCTTGTATGTATATTTCATCCATGTAAATTGGCTTTTAATGTGAATGTTGAGGTCAGATGTGTCTGGAGAAAGATATCTTTATTATCTCTAAATTCTATGCTTTGGTTGATCATCAAATTAGATACCACTATAGTCTTTATTTCTTTTATAATTCAATGTCCCTATTTAATTTCTCTGTACTACAAATCATTTCAAGCTATCCTATACTTGGTTTCCTTTTAGAAGTCCAAAAGTATTACTCAATTTTAACAGGAAGATAGATCGAGAGATCAAACTCAGTTAATTATAATTGGTGCAACAAATTTAAGCCATCAGGATGTGTATGAGAGGATTCTGGCGATATAGGGACCTCGTCACAAAAGGTAAAGAAGCTCTTTTCTGAATCCCAGTTGTGGACAATGAATACTACCTTTGCTTTCCTACGACCAGTACGCATGACCCAACACCACTCACCTTTAAGCAAATTCTGTCAGATCCAGCTCCTGCCATTGTACATTTTGCTGTCATACTTGTTTTGTGTTCCGTCTTTCGTCTTTCTTTGTTTCTTTAGCTTAAAGAATGGTGGGTAAATGTTACCAACTTGGCATTATAATATATATATATATATATATATATATATATATATGCACACTGTATCCTGCCATCCCCCGTAGGAAAAGAGAGAGAGAGAGAGAGAGAGAGAGAGAGTTCTTTGTTGAGGCTGAGTCTATTCATTGGCATCTTTTACCTGCGATATATATAATATATATACATATATACACATATATACATACATACACACACACATACATATATACTTGCAAATTTAGTACCACAATTAATGTGTTCTCCACAAGAGGATAAACATGTTTTTGTTGGATACCATTCCCTGCGTCGTCATCTCTTTTGTGGATGAGTGGTATGCTTTGTCACTTGTGCTGTCACAGCGCGAGTTGCTTTTTCTGGGGTCAAACCTATTCCATGTTCTTGCTGTCCAAGTCTCGTGAAAGGCAAATCATATATATACAGCAAAGATACACGTCGTGAATGGAATCCAAACTAATATCGAGTTCATGTGATTCAATCACCAAAACACAATATGCTCTTTCGACATCCCCAGCCATCGCCACTCAAGGCATTATAGAGCTGAAGTCAATGCAATACCTCCTGAACCATTAGAAAGAAGAGGATGCTTCCACAATGACGGCGATATAATTGATATTATTTTGACCAAAATTAAGAGACAAAAAAATATAGTTTGTGATGCTAGACATAGAGATTTGACTACATTGTTGGTACTGCCTCCCAAATAATTGGAAAAAGATTGATAAAGATGTAGTGGTTTCAACAGTCAACCACAACATAACACAAAGAACAAGAGAATAAAATTGTTGACATCTACGATTCTAGTTGTTGCAAAACTATAGGAGATTTTGTTTTAATTATTTTCTAAATTCTCCTTCATTTTCTTCCAAATATTAAAAGCTTCAGATTTATTCCTTGAAAAGAAAATTCCAAGTTTCTTGTATATATGCCTCCCTGAGAAACAATAATTTCACTGCTCTTTCATCCGTTTCCTCTATCTTTTCTTTTTCTTGGTTTTTAATTCGATTATGACTTTTTCTACAACCTTATCCAAAAGCTCTCTCTCTCTCTCTCTCTCTCTCTCTCTCTCTATATATATATATATATATATAATTTATTTATTTATTTATTTACTTATATATATATTTATATATTTATATATTTATTTAATTATTTATTTATGTATGTATATGTATATGTATATCACACGCAGACACCCTCATACATGCAATCATGGTTCATCAAAACTTTGATGATAAGAGGAATTATGATTAGAACATGGCCATGCAGAGGATGAAGCAGCTTTTCTTGGGTTTAGAGGAAAAGAAAAACTTGTAGAAGGTTTCTTGTTGATCATGATTTCATGGTTTTTACATAAGCATTAATTAGGGATCACATAAGTAGATATAATCGAGCTCGATTTGGTATGCGTGAGCAGCATCGTAAAAGATATACTGTATATTATTTTATCCAAAACAGTTGTCAAGTCAAAAAAACAAAAAAACTCATGTTGAAATAATTGTTTGGCTTATTTAATCACATCAATTATTGGTATCGACATGGTCAATGAACAGATTCACAGAACTATCAAGTGTATCTCATAAGCACATTTAGATTCACAATAAGAGGATACAAAAAATTCAAAACAATTGAGAAGCTCAGTTAATTTCTCCAAAAGGATAGTTTCAATGATGCAGTGGAAACAAGCACCAAAATTATCAGAAAACCAGAAGATAAATGAGTTTATATTATGATCATTACAAAGATATAATGGTTAAAAAGTGAGTGATAATCATCTCAAATAGGCATTGTGTATATCAACGATAATGCAGTTCAATATATATTTGAAGGTTTATTTTCTAATGAAGTGTGGCAAGATTTCATGGGCAAAGCTAAATGAGGAAACAAGTGTAGATCACGAAGAAGAATAAATGAATTTCTTGTGTTCACTGTACTGACATATCAATTGCAAATATCTATGTTGGCTGTTAAAAAAGATCATATTCAAATTACTCTACTATTTATTTATTTACTAATGTTTGAATTTTTGTTGAAGCTTCATGACCAACTTCAAAAATAAAATGATAATGAAATTGTTTATGAGACTTTATCTAAAATAAGAGTCTAATCTTTCATATGTTTAAAAGACACCGAAATGGGAATAGTAGTCTGTTGAAGCATCTACTTATTGGAGCTCTCAAAACATTTATTTGACATTGATATATTGCCTCTTTCGATAAATGTTGTAGATATAACAAGTCAATTATCTACAGTGGATAAACAGAATATTCTAAATGTTATGACTTTAGTTAAAAGAGAGAAAAAGATAATAATGCTTGTTCTTTGGAAAACAAAATCCATTACTTGGATACCTTTTGAAGTTATTCATACAAGTGAATACCAATCTGTTCTTTTGCATTTTGTGATGATATGCATCTACATCTTTTTCAGCTTTTGATCTTACTCATTTCAGCTTATGATCAGACAATCTTGATTCACCAGTCGTGAGACAATCAACTCAAGAATTATAACTTTAATATCTTGAATATTTTGAGTTAAAGGTTATAATAGAAGTTGAAGAATGCTTTGTATTCATTATTAGAAGTCAATCATGTTAACACTAGTATTTGAACACATTCTTTGAATTTTCTTCCAGTAGTACAGTGTACTTTTAAACCTGAATCTGACCTGAAAGGTCATGTTCTTCTTTTCCTTTCTGCACTGTGATTGGTGTGATATTTGAGCCAAGTTTATATCCATCTTACACCACAGTTCTCCGTTTGACAGTTCAGAAATGAAACCTTCTGCTAATGGAACTCTTAAGCTACTGCTTGGTCAAAATAAGACACAATGTTTGAACTACCGAATCCCCATCGAATAGAACGGCATATATAGTATGGAAACTACAAATTTTTGACTCAATATTATACTGCATTTATATCTGGTGGAGTGTGCTCTAAGCTTAGAAATCTAAGCAATTTTCAAGAATATAATGTCAAATCTTTTACTTTTCAACTTTTTTATTTCTCCATGAATCCTGCCTTTTGTTGGACATATTAGACCTATATCCAACTGTTCTAGAGGCTACGATGGTTCAGGGTTACTGGCCAACTCCGAAACAATTCATCGATATAAGGACACCGGATCTAGGGTTTTGGTTCTTTAATGGAGGGTACTACTTACTTCTGCCTGTTCTTCCTACAGAGCATGGGAAGAGACAACCAACCGAATGGTAGTACTATCTGAACATGCCTCCACCATTCCAACCTCTTTGCTATACCCAAATTGGTCCCAATCTTTCAGTAGGCATCTGAGAAAAGAATATAGCATAGCAGCATGCATTGGTCCCCTGTACTTGTGATCTAGAGATATCCAAGGCTTAAGCCTGAGCCAAAGTAAAGTAGCCTACCAAAGTTGTTGCTTTGGTGGAGCTAGTAAATGGATTACATTGCACACACTCATGGATTCTGTAATGCACTGAAAGTTATTTTTATGGGTCAATGCAGGAAAAGAGAAGAGCCTGCCATCGATGCTGTAAACTTTGCTGGGTAACAACAGCATGAGAACCTTTAACTCATGTGGCCATAGATTAGGTCCAAGGCTCAAGAGTAAACATAATACCATCACGTTGGAATCATGGGTGGCTTACTGGAAGGGACCCTGTTCTTCCTACAGAGCATGGGAAGAGACAACCAACCGAATGGTAGTACTATCTGAACATGCCTCCACCATTCCAACCTCTTTGCTATACCCAAATTGGTCCCAATCTTTCAGTAGGCATCTGAGAAAAGAATATAGCATAGCAGCATGCATTGGTCCCCTGTACTTTGATCTAGAGATATCCAAGGCTTAAGCCTGAAGCCAAAGTAAAAGTAGCCTACCAAAGTTGTTGCTTTGGTGGAGCTAGTAAATGGATTACATTGCACACACTCATGGGATTCTGTAAGCACTGAAAGTTATTTTTATGGGTCATGCAGGAAAAGAGAAGAGCCTGCCATCGATGCTGTAAACTTTTGCTGGGTAACAACAGCATGAGAACCTTTAACTCATGTGGCCATAGATTAGGTCCAAGGCTCAAGAGTAAACAATAATACCATCACTTTGGAATCATGGAGTGGGCTACTGGAAGGGACCATCCATTAGTTAACATTTGTTTGCAGCATCATGGAACATGTCATCAGACAAAGAGAAGAGAATGCCATCTCAAAGCCAAAAATGGGATTCCAGAGGCATCAGTACTTCAGCTTTCTGTGTGGATGAAGATTCGCTAGCTAGGGTTTTGCACTTGACACAAGTTGCTCATGATTACGCTTGACATGAATATAAAAAGCTGAGCTCTGCAAGTTGACAGTAACAATTTGTTTGCTCCTTGGACCTCATTATTTGGTAAGACGAGGAAGGCTTGATTTAGATGCCTCACTAATAAGACAATAGGAGAGAACATGGCTTTCATTGATAGTGGGTGGAAGTGTAGTGCAACACTGATTGGTTGGTAATGAAATCTAAATTATCACGATCGATTCAGCTAATATGCTAATATGATGACAACCACTTGCGAGTGGGTCTTTAATTCTCTTTATCCAAGATGTCTTCCCACATGTGTGTGTCTGTGTAGCTCATACACATGAAACGAGTCCTAAATGACCATGGAGTAAGACTGTAGAGATTCTCGACAACATGGAAAGGATCCATCCCTAGCCAGCCTAAGTGCTTAGGCATAGTATATTATACATCAAATAATTGAGCCCAGCTTTTATCTCGTGCATGTTACATGTCAGTGATGCTCTCACACCCACCTGAGAGAGGGAATCCTTATGGTCCCTCCCTTGTTGATTGGATCACTTGGCCGTATGTTTGGATCTCTCTCTCTCTCTCTCTCTCTCTCTCTCTCTCTCTCTCTCTCTACTTTTTCAGGTTGAAGAGATGATGAGGAGCATTAAAAATTCCCTCGGCATCCGAACCAGCATCCATGAAATAGTCTTTTTATATACCTATCTTTTTCCATAGCAGGCATGCTAGACTAGATCAGAAAGAGAGAGAGAGAGAGAGAGAGAGAGAGAGAGAGAGAGAGAGAGAGAGGCCATCATGTTGCGATGTTCCACATGGTCCTCGTTAAGTTTGGTGGACGTCATAAGTGTTCTTGGAAGTAGGGATTAGATTAATCCTCGTGCCTCTCTATAGTTTCGGGGATCAGCTTGTTCTCTCCATCAACTTGCTCCATCCAAATGAAAAAAAAAAAAAAAAAAAAAAAAAAAAAAAAAAAAAAAAAAAAAAAAAAAAAAAAAAAAAAAAAAAAAAAAAAAAAAAAAAAAAAAAAAAAAAAAAAAAAAAAAAAAAAAAAAAAAAAAAAAAAAAAAAAAAAAAAAAAAAAAAAAAAAAAAAAAAAAAAAAAAAAAAAAAAAAAAAAAAAAAAAAAAAAAAAAAAAAAAAAAAAAAAAAAAAAAAAAAAAAAAAAAAAAAAAAAAAAAAAAAAAAAAAAAAAAAAAAAAAAAAAAAAAAAAAAAAAAAAAAAAAAAAAAAAAAAAAAAAAAAAAAAAAAAAAAAAAAAAAAAAAAAAAAAAAAAAAAAAAAAAAAAAAAAAAAAAAAAAAAAAAAAAAAAAAAAAAAAAAAAAAAAAAAAAAAAAAAAAAAAAAAAAAAAAAAAAAAAAAAAAAAAAAAAAAAAAAAAAAAAAAAAAAAAAAAAAAAAAAAAAAAAAAAAAAAAAAAAAAAAAAAAAAAAAAAAAAAAACCAATGACATCATCCTCTCTCTCTCTCTCTCTCTCTCTCTCTCTATATATATATATATATATATATATATAGAGAGAGAGAGAGAGAGAGAGAGAGAGAGAGACAAACAGACAGACAGAAAGAAAGAAAGCTGTGGCGTCTCTTCTCTTTTGAGTCATGCGTGGAAAAGCCACTGCGATGTGGTCTAAATTAAACTAAATTATGAGCAGCACTTTTTTTTGGATAAACATAAGATATTGGTGTCAAGTGCATGAGACTTATCACCAATTTCTTTTTTTCTCTCTCTCTTTTGATCGCTTTTGAAAAGAAAGCACAAGATATAAAGGCACAAGCAATGTCGAAGTTGCATTGGAATCTAAAATACTTATATGGTTGTCAAAAGAACAAATCGGAGAGACGTAACATAAGATATGGTAAAGGATACTACACAAATCGAAACTTTGGTTGGTGATCTTACAAGTGTTACATCGATGTACCAGCATTAGGTTTTCACAGTAGAAGAGATCAGAAGCAAAAGGAGAAAGAAAGAGAAATGAAACATGAAAATAGTCTTTTATTTACGTAGTAGATTGTACTCCAAATAGACACATTCTTTATGGATAGAAATCACAAACATATTTTGAAATCCATAGTTAAAATAACAATGAGATTGCAATCATATATACAAGTGTAGGGGGGAGAAGATCTTAATATCAAGAGAACAAACCAACAAAAATCAGCGTCTAAAAATTCATACAAGTGAACATAATATTTATGTGTTCGATACTTTACCTATATCCATCCACATAAGGAAATACAAATTTTTGATGAAGAGAAAAATGATAATTCCAATTCAAGCATAAATTCTCTTGTCGCATAAATATCAAATAATGAATGTTTCGCATCTTTTCAAACACTCTCTCAAATATTATTAGAGAAAATCCCGAGAGTACTCAATCTATTTTCTCATTTTATCCATGTATGAATAGAATACTCGTAGAATAATTCCCATACTTGAATTTCTTATCGTTCAATAACGTTGGCTTCAAGAATCAAAAAATATTTACCCAACACTAAAAGAGAATAACTCTCGAGTTATCGAAAGTTGGATAAACCTTTGAACAACTCCTGAGAGGTTTTCAACCAAGGACTAGAGGATCACCCACTCATATTACACGGTATAAGTTTGATGGGCTGAGTGATCATGAGTATACTATAAAAAATCCAACTAGAGAGAGAGAGAGAGAGAGAGATCCATCTTAGATTTGGATGAAGTTATATATAAATGTGCTTTTGATTTGTCTCTCCTGTCGTTTCATTGACCAATATAATTTAGAAGATTAAATAGTTAAATTATGGATTATTTTTTTTCTTTAATCTGTTTTCAATGTTCATATGATGCATCAATATTTCTTAAACATCTTCTTGAACTCATGTGTGTTGATTAACCTTAGCATTGTCGCCAGATTAATTATAGATGAAAGTAGATGCTTCATGGGGAAAAAAAAAAGGACTTTTATTGCATAAGAAATTATTCTTCAAGAAAGCTTCTAAAATATTCTCCATATCTAAAACATATTTTTTGCTGCAAACTTTGAAACAATATGCATATTTTGTGAGCAATATTTTTCAAAAATAATTACTTCTAACTATTAGGATTCAGTCTGTCAGAATGAGACTCATCAAAATTTGAATATACAAACTCCCAATCTACATATTTGAAATCATAAGTTGCTTTATAATTAATATATATATATATATATATATATATATATATATAAGTTATTTTGTTTCAAAAGAATTAAAATTGATAAATTTCTTGATAGAAAAATTCAAACACAAAAGTAATAAATACCCTATATTTTCCCATTTAGGAGAAAAGCAATATTCATCCTATCTTCATATTTCCAAAACTAATACAAACAAAAAGAGAGTCAAAGAAACAATTAGGAAAAGGAATACGAAAAAGTTGGATTTAATAAAATAGTCACCATGAAGTTCAAGCGTGCCGGAAAAAAAAAAAAAACTTACAAAATCTATGAAGAATTACAAACAAAAAGTTTGAAAATTTTAATATCAACAACCTAACTCTTAATAATACTATAGTTTATAATACCGTAATGTACCATTCGGTACGGACGATATATCAATACAAGATATGCTCAGTAGATATGTATCGTATCGATAATTAATTGGTATATCGATACTGTATGGTATTCATAATCTTAAATAATACTGTACTTAATTACTACATCATTACAGGTATAGTGCATTGTTCTACATTTTGTACAATTCCTTAAAAGTATATAAATCAGCCGTTTTTCTGTCTGTCTTTTCATTCTTTGAAGATGATAGATATCAAGGGAGCTTAGTTATTCGTGGCACAGATGACTAAGAAACAGTAGTTCATTAAATTCTATCTTTCCCTTCTAATTCTTATGTTAAGCCCACAAAATATTGGTTCGCCCGCCATATGTGGAGCTAATACATCAATCAATTAAGCCTCGGCCTAATGCTATGAACCGAAGCAGTCAAATCTGGACCCAATCCATTTGATCATTGGGCTTCCTTTAGGTCCAGGCCTAACCTCAGTAATCCAGCTGTAGAAGCTATTAGGGAGATGACCCTTCTCTCGGAGGCTCTGCTCTTCACGGTGTCGAAGAGGCTGCGACTCACCGGCATGAACCCCACGCCGAGCTCCTTCAGCCTTTGGTTCGAGAACTTGTATGGCTGTTTGCGGGGATTCAGTTCGTTTGAGCACCTGCACCGTCGCCAGCCGCCATCAACACTAAACATCAAACATATATGCGACAGACACACGATCAACCGCGCAGAGAGAGAAAGATTGGCCTACTTGTCGGGCACCGGATACTGCGGGACGAGCCCGGCGAGGATGCGTGGGCTTCCGCGACGTCCAGCACGTTGGCGTACC
Organism: Musa balbisiana; assembly: GCA_004837865.1. NCBI lineage: Eukaryota > Viridiplantae > Streptophyta > Magnoliopsida > Zingiberales > Musaceae > Musa > Musa balbisiana. Next base: position 23,177,652 of record CM017194.1, on the reverse strand, counting down.
CCTGCACTGCGTTCGACCAGTCCAGGTACTTCATTACGTGCATGGCGCTGGCGTTCAGCGTCGGCTGCAGTAGCGGCCCCAGAACCAGCACCGGGATCACCACCGCCAGCTCGATCTCTCTCTCCACCGCCGTCGTCAATCGCGTAGCAGTAACAGTTGTGCGTGCGCCAACATCACGTACATACTAATAAAAAATAATCTAAAACAATTTATTTGTCATCTATCTAAGATTTAGATAGATGATGAATATATCCAAATTGACTAGGATGAGTTTTGTGTATAAGGATGGGGAGATTTGTTGGGTTGTTAGGTTACGATGATTTGTTTTATTTATCTTTTTTGTTACTATAAATACGTGCTTTGGATGAGTTAATCTTTGTTCTTTTTATTATCTTCTCCTTGAATTTTTACCCAAAGTTAACAAATATAATATCAAAGCTAAATATTAGGAAGACCAATAAAAATATGTCGATTAAAAAATAGAGGAAGACCAATAGATCCATAAGGTGAAAAACAAAGAAGGTAAGTCCTTATTAAAAAAAAAATGATAAAGATAAAAATTATCAATTTTGAACTGTTAAAATGAGAAGTCTAAGTATCTTATAAGGATTGTGCTAAATATGACCCCATGATCCCAACTATCATTAAAGATCAAAAAAATCAAATAAATAAAAATATATAAAAAGATGCACAATCATTTTATCCAGATAAGTCCTTATTTCCCCGAATCATGTTTACATTAACATCAACATAAGTTTAAAAATAATAAAAATATGTATGAATGTATAAACAAGATAAAAACTTTAAACCTTCGTAATTTTTTAATGTAAATTCATAGCGCTTGTGATAAAATATTTTGAATCTATCATTGATTTTTATTTAAAAGTCTCTTTTATTGTGAACTAGATTAAGTCTTGTGGTGAAAACCTAAATGATCAAACAATAGTATAAAAAGTTTTATGAATTGTATCTCCAAAATTTAATATGATTTCTACCGTTATAGAAGAAACTAAAGATATAAGTATATTATCCGTTGATGAATTATTTTTAGTTTATGAATAATAAATAAATAAATAGTTAGGTAAAACTTCAGAATATGTTTTTTAAATTGAAGATAGATCAAAAGAAGGACCAAAAGAAAATTACAAAAATTATATCTCAAGGAAAAGGTTAAAATAGAAGTCAAGGATGATCTAACGCTCAAAAGAAAGGAAAAAAATCGATCAAATGAAAATTAGAGAAACTATAATGAAGGTGATAAAAAAAAACCTATCAATGTTTTTATTATAAAAAAATTAGACATATTAAAAAAATATTGGTATAAAAATAAAATTTTAAATATTCCTATCTACTTTTACTATAAAAAATATTATCATCTTGAAAAAGATTGTTAGAACAAAAATCAAACAAATTATCATGAAAAAATAATAGTAAAAAATATTTAAAAAAATATTTAATTTATAGCATATGATAAAGGTCTATTTAGTGATATGATGTTTATTCTTGATTACTACATCAACTATCTAAAAATTAAATAGATTTAAAATATTCTTCACCTTTTTCTCACACTTATTTTTTTAATAATTTACTTTATTTTTGTTTCAATAATTTTTTTACGGTGGCTATAATTTTTATAATGAGAGTAGAGAGGAACATTTTAATTTTTATTTTTGTACTAGAAATCTTTTTCAATGTGTCTAATTTTTTAAATAAAAATATTAACCGATTTTTTTGTCACTTTAATCGGAATTCCTCTAACTTTTATTTGATCAACCTCATCCCCTATCTCGAGAATCATATTATCCATAGTCTTTGTCATTCTGATCTCTCCCTTAGGATCTAATTTTTTAATTTTTTTCAATATATTTTTATTTGAAGAGTATGTTTTGAAATTTTATATGAAGATTTATTTATTTATTATTTACAAACTAAAAATGAGCTCATTAATTCATCAACAAACAATGTTTTTATATCTTTAACTTTTTTTCTATAACAAAAGAAAGCATATTAAATTTTAGAGATGATTTGGTAAAAGATTTTCTACTACTATTTGATTTTTTATGTTTTAACCATAAAATCTCATTTGGCTCATTTAAAATCTTTCCCTAAGAGTTTTGAATTTATATTGAAGAACATGAGGTTTTAAAAGTTTTATCTTATTTATACCTCTAAACATATATTTTAATATTTTTTAAGTTTCTATTAATGTCTAACATAATTGGAAGAAATAGGTATTCATCTATTATTTATTATAGCATATTGAGAGCTCTTTCTGCATATTCTCATTCGATTGATCTCTTTTGATCTTCAATAATATTAAGATCTTATGAATCATACTTAAAAATATCAAATTTTGTAATTGTTATGAAATAAATAAAATTTTCATTTCAATGATTGACAACTAATAATTCTTATCTTTGAACACTTACTTCTCATATTATCTTTTTTTTTTTTCTTTTGGATTTACTAATCTCTCATTCCTTTTCAATTAAAGTATTCATCTTTTTTGAACTAAGCTCTAATACAATACTTATTTGTCCATAACTTTAAAGAGAAAAAGAAGAAGATAACAGAAGAAACAAAAAGAAAATACTTTCAATCTGTAATACCTTCCAAGAAGTATGTATTTATGGTAGCAAAAGGATAAATTAGAAGTCATCCATAGCCCAATAAACCTCCTCATCCTCATCCACGCGCCACCCACTCATCCATTTATCTTAGTTTAAATCTTTTTATAACATCTAATTCTAACTATTTGAATTAATTTTACATCTAATTTTAATTATTTAAATTAATTTGAGCCATTGCGACTCCACCATTTGCTTCTGATCAGATTCATTCAAGTTGCAGTAACAGGTAAGCATGAAGGGAAGAGATGGATGAAGAGTTCGACATCCGGATCATACGTGATCGATCATCTGTGACGGCAGAAGCAGTGTGGAAGACGCCCTGGCAACCATCAATGGCTTCACGTAGAGCAGCGAAGTCGAGAAGGTCGGCCCTTGCATAGGATCAGCCGCTCCGCTGCGCCTTTCATCGCTTTGAGGTGCGCGTTCTTCGGATCATTTGATCGACAAACAATGTAATATTGGATGATAGGAAGTTCCGACGAAGGGAAGAGACAGGAGGAGTACTCCATGCATGTAGCAGTAGTTACCGCACCTGGATTTCTCACTGTTCCCTTCACAGTGTAACCTTTCTCCAAGAGGAGCTTCACCCACCAGGAGGCGATGAAGCCTCCCGCCCGCGGCTGTGACGCACACGATTCGACCATCCATGGCGATAGGTACGACGGCATCGGCAGTCATGACGACAGAGTCAAGAAGAGAGGAAGATGAGGTTACTGCATGAGAAGGATTTGCCATCGCAATGTGATTATAGGGGGAATATGTGAACATAATTAGAGGGAGTTTAGATTGTAGTTTAGCTGTGTCTATGTTTAACTTGATGTGTTAATGTAAGGAACCATGAACCAAAGTCTTTCCTTAATTATATCATGGTGCAAACAAAATAAAGGCATGAGGAACAGCAATGTCTTTGATCTGCTCATCTTTGGAATTTGTCCATATTTGGCAGCCTCCCTGACAAAATAAAATAAAATGAATATGAAGTCTGAATTAGTGTTTCTTTTACTTAAATAGCGTTTCCACTATTTATTTATTTATTTATTTTACAGGATGGCGCTCCATTATTAATTTTTATCATATCATGTCCTTTTTTTTATCATAAATATTAATATTAATATTAATATTAATTTTATTTTTAAAATATTTTAAATTAATTTAAATCATTAAACTAATTTGGATCAAACCTCCTTCCCCCTATACATTCTCCTTCTTCGTCTCCTACTCTACCTCCGTCTCCTTCTCTACTTCCTCTTGATTTCCTCCTCCTCCACCGCTTTCTTCCCCTACCTCTCCTCCTCCTTTCTTTGCTCCTCCTTCTCATCCTCATCTTTTGTTTTGTACTCTTCCGCTGCTCGCTCCCTCCCCTCCTCCTACTCCGTATCTTCCTCTTCATAGTTTACCTTAAAAGTCCTATTATATTTGAATTACACTTATTCACATATGCTATTAAGAAATATATTAATTTTTATATAAAGTTATTCTAAATTTATCATAAAATAAAAAAAATAGTATAACTTTTGTTATAATCATATTCCTAATAGAAATCTAAAAGTTTTGATAATTGATTATTTTAAAATTATTGATTAAAGAAAATACTAATTTTAAAATAGATTAGGTGATTGAGTTTAACTTAGTTCAATTTCAAGTACAAGTAGGCTAATATAGAAAATATAAAATAAGAAATGTAAGAATTTATGATTAATTTTATGATAAATTTAGGATAATTTTATATAAAAATTAATTTTTTAGATATATTTTGTGAATGATTGTAACATGACTATAACTCAAGTGTAATGACTTTTTAAAGTAATCTAAGATAAATTTATACTAAAATTAATGTATATTTTTTAAGGTAACTTAATTTTTTTAGTTTTATGATGAATATAGGATGTTTTTTATATAAAAATTAATATATTTTGAAATATATTTTGTAAATGATTGTAACTCGACTATAATAATTTTTCTAGACATATTATACGAAGGAAGAGGAGGAGGGGAGGGAAGGAGCAATGGTGGAGTAGAAGAAATAAACAATTGATACAAATAAGAGTTAGACAAAAAAAAAAAAAGGAGGAGAAAGGGTAGGGAGATAAGGTGACATAAGAGGTAGAAAAAGGAGAAAACTAAAAAGGAGGAATGATAGGTGGACAAGACAACGAAGGAGGAGGTGGAGGAGAAAAGGGAGAGAAAGGAGGTGGAAGAGTGGGAGAAGGAGATAATGGATGTGGAAGGAGAGATAGAGAAGATGGAGGTAGACTCGGAGGAAATTGAAGGGAGGATAAGGAAAGAGAGGATGAGAATATGAAGGGAGAGAATGAGGAGTAGGCTTGGGGGTGGGGTTAGAAGAGGAGGAGATGAACCAAACCAACTAAATCATATTAATAAAAAAAAGTAAATTATGAATTTTACATAGTTTCTTTCATTCGAAAAAATGGGCATCATGTAATAAAAACTAATAGTGGAAATGTCATATGAGAAAAAAAAAAGAAAAAAAAAGAAATAGGTGGGGCACTATTTGATAAAGTGCGCTTATAATATTTTATTTTGGTCAACCTATCTCATGCAAAGCTTTATTTATTTCAAGAAATAATAGAAAATTCATCTAATCAATACATTAGATAGGATCCGATCCTATAGGGTTAATGACACGTACTAACGAAGATATTGAGTCGATTCCATGAGATTGGATTATACAGCTTTAATGAGATAGCTGACAAAGTTATTACTTTACTTTTGACTTAATACATTTTTTAGTTTTGATACTCGATCAAATCCTCTAAATTTTTAGTTATACATTAGAGTAGTCTTGATACCTCAACTAAGAGGAATTTGAAAATGAAGCTAGATTGACTCCAAACCCCAGCATATAGAACAATTATAATATATTATAATACTATAAACTATGATTTAGAATAAATGGAGATCTTACCGTGTTTTCTTTCACAAAATGTGTGCAGGTATATTCCGAAGAACCGGGTGAAGATTGAGTGATGGTCCTCCCAAATAAGTTCTATCTAATACGACCAATATAAGAGTCATTCCATTATATTATATGCGCAGGTGATTTGCCTTGGCAGTACCCCCAAAGAGATAAAGAGATGGTGCCATGTTTCTGGTGGGTCACAGCACAGAGGTGAAAAGATTGATTGGGAGTCATGGAGAGCGGATGAACTGAGCGTTAGTCCACATATACCACTTTCCTATTCTTACTGTAATACCAACTTGGAATCTACTTCTCCATTGCTGTTCATTCTGACGGCTAATGAAGACCAGCAGTAACTTTTCTATCTTTTTCACTTAGCACGGAGTGTTATTTTGTTGACCCTTTCGCACATACCATGACATTGATCTCTTGCTTGTATTGGTGGTTCAATGCAGGATAAGAAACCAGGCTGCTTTGGAGAGATGAATACAGGGAACAGATGCATTGTTTGTTTAAAGACCAAAAGTATATGATTTGTGTTTCATGATATGTAGGATAGCAGTATCTCCATAGATTCTATTATATATATAAATAAATATGAAAGGTAGATATTATGGTATCTTCATATAATAATGGTTTTAGGTGTCAAAAAATCATTAGGAAAGATAATAGGCATCAAAATATTATAAATTGATAAGAATAATTAGTTTTACATTAATTGATCGATCGAGGAGGAGCAGGAAAACTAAGAGTTTATAAGTTCGTTGGATCATCCATACCCTCAAAAAAATCTTTTAAAATTTACGAGTTTCGAAAAGATAACATCATATATGAATGTTCAGAATAAATAATTCCTTGTAAACATACGAAATCGTACCAATAATGATTAAATGTTACTTATCAATCAGATTATTCTTAGAAGAAGAGTTATGAGCTCTTGACTCCATTAGAGGGTGCCACCCTCAAAGATATTTTTGGAACTCACGAGTTATGAAAGGATAAAATTATGAGCATATAAAAAGTAAATAGTTTCTCACGAGCTTATGATATTGCACCAATAACATCAAACATTGCCTTATTATAAATAAAAGAATAGAGGATCTTTAAAATTCTTGATCTCTTAACATCCTAACTCTGCCACATCTATTCCCCCCCCTTTTTTTTTATTGTTATATCTAAAACATTACATCATACAATCAATCCACGAATTTGATTTTAATTATGAACTATGCTCATATCGTCGTGGCATTTGAATTATAAAGATACGGATGTAATATTTTTTATATAAGAAAATAAATAATATAAAGAATATCTTTTAGTAAAAGAAAAGAAAAGGAACAAAAGACAAAACCTAATCATGCAATCACATAAAGTTTTACTCAGAAACCATGACTTCAAAAGTACTCCAAAATATTAAGTCCCCATATCGGATCAGATACAACTGCACGAGGACAAACCGTACCATCAGTGACATGGGCACTATTTGGTAGGTTCATTGGATTCGGACCAACATTTCCACATCAGTTAATTGAGTGGACTGTTGGCTCTCAACTCATGCTAAGAGCTTGAATGACACAACCATTGCATCCAACAAAAGGAAAAAGGAAGATAATGTTTGTGTTAAGGCCTAGGATAATATTATTATATGTTAAAGGTGTTTAAAACATACAATTAAATTAGTCTTTTTTTTAGGGTTTAAGCTCATGAGATTATTGATCATCCAATTTAGAATATTTATTCATGGAATATTATGGTGTTTCATTATATAACCAATCAAAAATACATGTCAAATGGATTGGTAAATTGTTTAGGCTTCCTTTCCTTCTAATTGCTATCGTTACACTATTTTTTGTGCATTGCCTTGGGGAAATAATTCAGTATCACTCAAAAGATCCCGATAGGTTAATGAACCCAAAAGACAATGAAAATTACTTCAAGGTATTCCCTCACAAGTTTACTCATGTATATGTTGTCCCTTGTCTTTCTACTGATCCTACAGTAATTTGCTTCCAAAACCTTGGCTTCTGAAAAGGAGAAAACCCTTAGAAGAAAGAACAGCTGTCAGCAATTCGTGCAGTGTTGTTATCCATTTATGTGACCATCCACAGACCTCACTCATGGAGAAGGCAAGCTACTGACAGCAGCTTTAAATTGACAATATCAAGATCTGCTTGGGCTTGTTTGTTTTGTTGATTGAATCTGACCGCAACTGCATTGGCTAATTCTTCTTCACCATTGTTATGTTAGGTGACTCTCTGCTTTCTTCTGTTGCTTTGTATCGTTTTCTCATTGTCTATGAAATCTGGGAAACACAATACATGGAATTCCATTTCATCAGTATTGCCAAATAACCTTTTCTTTTCTTTTTTTTTGTCTGAACATGCAGTCATCATAATGTTTCAGTAGTACTCCTAATGGTATAGAGTTGCTGCGGTTCCTCATCTTGAATCTTCTCTCGGTGAAAAGTCAGGTTTCAACCATCTTCCTCCATAAGATGCTAATCTTTTCATCGTTATGTGCATCTCAATCTCAAAGTGCATTGCATATATCAATAAGATACTTTGATCCTTTGAATGACAGAGGGTAGAAGTATAAATATCATAATTATATTACTATTATATAAAAATTAAAATGATAGATGATGTGTATATTATGATGTTATTAAAAAACTTTTTATTTGATCTACAGGTGTATTGTCGTCGGATCTGAGAGTTACAACGATGTTGATATACAAATAGAACTAGACTCATCTTCTCTATTATTTTTATGAATCTTTTTATTATTCATAAGATCGTTATGAGTAATTGAATAGAGGCTAAGAGAGATTGAGACTAGATATATGTAATCTCAATATATAATAGTTCGTTCCTAAGAGATTTTATTATTTTATATGCGAGAGCGAAAGGTCTAGGATGATAATCGAGAGATTTTCTTCCATCAATGTTATCCCCTAAGAAATTTTATTAAAATCAAATTTTTTATTAATTGATAATTATAATCAAAATCTAATTAAATTTATAATATATCTTATCTAATTAAATAGAATCTCATAATTTAATATAGATAATATTAAAAAAAAAAAAAGAAAGAAGAGAAACTAAGGTTTGCTGTTGAGCTATAACTTGTAAAGGGACATGACATGACATGAAAGGAGAATGTATTCTGTCTTTTGCACATGAAGCCATTAGCCACAGAAACACCTGATTGGAACTAGAAATGGCCTTTTGTGCAATAATTTTAGACCTCTCACAATCAAAGAACTCGAATCTGATCTCCAAAAAAAATTGATGGTTGGAAATGGCTCATGATTTCAAACCACTGGCACTGAGAGAGATTTCTGATGACTATATACACTATCTGACTCAACAGCTTACATTATTATTGTTTTTTAAAGGGCCACTAATGAGAGAGTCAATTTCAATGTTCAGAAACTTATTCTTGCAAAAACGAAGATTATTTTCTTATTATGTTAAATATAATATAAAATAGAAGTAGCATATTGCATATATTAAATAATAAAATATAAACAACTAAAGGTGCAGAAAATATAACAACTCTAAAATATATAAAATGAAAGTAACTTATTCAGAATAAAATAATGCAAAATTCACTTAAAAATTGGTAACTTAGTCTTCCATATTCTTTTTACATATTTAACTGTTTTTTATGCGCAAAACTCACACAAGAAGGCAAAGATATCAGTAATTAGACCTATTCATTATTACATTTATAACACATTCCATATGAAAAAAATTAGCATGAATTAGTACAAAGTATATAAATTAATAAGAAGTTTAATTATTTTATTTCCTAGTTGTTAACAATAAAGAATATAGTCTGATCATAGATGTGACAAAAAATAATACCTAGTTGTTAACAATTAATGGGTTGTTGGTTGTGGCAATTATTGGAATATATGAAAGGTTGGTTTGAGGGGTTTTCTTTCTTTTTTATCAAAAAGGTAGAATCTAAAAAGAGCAAATTGTGAAATATAAAACAAGAAAAATTGATGAACTTGATAATATATTATTGTGCCCTTTCACTTTGCCCCTAGATTCTCCTGTCAATCAATGAAACCACCATGTTCTTCCATTAGATTAATAGGGTGTGCAATTAGCCCTAGAATAAATAGGATATGGACACATGAAATTTCATCTTCAATTTTGACACCACAACATTTCATATGGTCATATCATGAGAAGTAGCTATGCAGGTTAGTACTCATTAAAAATGACTCAGCATCATTAGAAAAGGTCATCTTTTCTTATTTTATCCATACCACTTTTGAAGGATAAGATACTAACTACTCTTGGTCAAGAATTGTGCCACTTACAGAATCAATATAGAGTGAGACTTGTGAGCTTAACTTGTACTACCAAATTTGAAGCCAATCTTAAAAGTTATGGTGCTTAGTATGGTCAGTAGTTGTTGGCTTGACATTGGCCATGCAATTTTTTAGTAGTCCAATTTGTGAAATTTGAAATTTTTAGACCACTTCATATTCACTAAAGATGCAATAAATACTTCACTAACTGTGCTAAACTTGTTACTCATGATCTTTATATAGTGAATTTAGGGTGAAGATAAAAAAAAATTAACTATTTTTTTTTTTAATAATGTTGTACATTACAAGTTGGGTTGGAAGACTTTCTAAAAAAAATGTATGAGGATACCCTCTTCTTATTTTGTAAGAAGAAAGTGTCTCTCTTGAGCTCCATCTAATGACATACAAATTAATTAGGGGAGAACAGTTCTAGGATGCATGCCACATTACTACAATTAGAAACTAATAACCTACTTAATTAGTATGATATTTAGTATTTATTACACTATTTATGTCTAAAGAATTGTTCTAAATTAAAAACTCATTTGACTTGTTGAAGAAAAGTAATATCTATCTATCAAAAAAAAAAAATCATCTTAATGTGATCTTTTCTAGACCTGATCATATCATATATATAGATGTCAATTTACAAGAAGATGACATCCTAAAAGGAACTTTGATAATTGACAACCCTCTAATTTCTAGTTGGTGTCAAGATGGACCCTACTCCCTCCCTATAATTGCTTCAAGCACTAAAAGAATCCTTTTGTTCCACAAGGGATGCAACATGCCCTATTATTACTACATTATGTTGTCTTTTCCTACTATTTCCATTATAATTAAGCAAAAAATAAAACTAATTTGGTCAATTAAGAGCATTAGCCTTAAGATGGTAGACTTCCCAACGACGAATGGTGTTTGTCCTCAGCGATTGCATTGCCTACGAACAAACGATGAAACCCGGGAAAATTTATTGTGAGATCACTATGATTCGGTGTAAAACGTGATTTCTAGATTCCATAGAAAATTATATTGGATATTACCCGCTCGCATGGTGTTGAGTCATATATTTATGAGGTGGAAATGCATGCAAAATTATTAATGTTCCAACGATAGTTTACGTTTGGATCTTTTTACTTGCAGATATCACAAGAATATCAATTAATTTTTACGTATGCATGTCCACTACTTCCCACAGCATCCCATACCACGTGTCAAGCATCAACCCCATACGTTTCAACCGAAAGCAACCTCCTTTGGACCGACGGTACCAAATTCCGGACTCGAGAACATGCGACGGGGCCCGGATTTCTAGTTAAAGATGTGGATGGGTAATATTTTTCTTTTTCTTTTTCTTAACCCAGTGAAAATTTTAATTTTGTTAAAATCTGATATGAATATTAGGTATTTATTTTATCATAAAAAATCTCACTATTAATTTTTTTTAAATCGAATAACGCCCTTATTTGTTTTTACACTGATGGCATCGTTTACCAATAATTAAAATATTATATAATTAATCATATTCTTTTTCCTCTAACGGCACCGTTCTCACAGCGCCCGTGCAATCATTCGCAGGGAAATGGCGGCCCATCTCTCTGGGCGCACTCTTGTCGGCAGACTCGGATGTGGCGGCCTCCCATTGGCTGTATCCAAAGGATTTGGCTCCAGTGGCGGTCGTTGCTTCGTACGCCTCCTCTCGATGCCTTTGTTGGTTTGGTTTCCCGTGTGCTCTCTCACTCTTCCCGCAGACGCGTCCCCCAAAACCAGGTGCGCCCGATTCCTTTCATCGCCCCATTCCACAGCTTCATCTCCGTCGCCCGCCCACCGTTCGCTTCTCCAATCATTCCTCCGCCTATAAAAGCTTTTGGCCCGACGCCATTTTCCGCCGCACACCAAATCCGACCTTTCTACCCGACATCTTTCCTTTATTGAACAGCGAAAACAGAGAGCGAGGTCGACGAATCAGTACCGTAGTGGAAGAGAAAGCTGACGAAGGAGCTCAGAAGTGCCAAGATCTCTTCTTTGTCCAACATGGAGATTCCGAGTTTGTTCCGCTCAAATGTCGACGGAGAAGAAGAAAGCATAGCAAGGACGAGGTTTCCTCCTGTCCGGAAGATGCTCGTACCAAGTTCCCTCCTTTGATTCACAACCGAGAAGAACAGAGGAGGAGAAGGGAGAAGGTGCATCCATGGAGGTGTCAAGTTCGTGATTTTAGGCAGGAACAGAAGGAAGAGGAGGAGACAAGAGAGAAGCGGAATGGGGAAGGAGGTGGAGGACGTCAGCAGAGAGATGAGGAACCTTGTATTGGGAAAGTACGAGATGGGGCGCGTCCTGGGGAAAGGAACCTTCGCCAAGGTGTACCACGGTCGCGACCTCCGCACCGGCGAGAGCGTCGCCATTAAGGTCATCCACAAGGACAAAATCCGCCGGGAGGCTGGGATGATGGAGCAGATCAAACGGGAGATCTCAGTGTTGCGTCTGGTCCGCCACCCCAACGTGGTGGAGCTTCGGGAGGTGATGGCCACCAAGTCCCGCATCTTCTTCGTTATGGAGTACGTCCGTGGCGGCGAGCTCTTTGCGCGCGTCGCCGACGGGCCCCTACCGGAGGACCAGGCCCGCCGCTACTTCCGCCAGCTCATCTCTGCCGTCCACTTCTGCCACGGCCGCGGCGTCTCCCACCGCGACCTCAAGCCGGAGAATCTCCTGCTCGACCACAATGGTGACCTCAAGGTCTCGGACTTCGGCTTGTCCGCGCTCCCTGAGCAGCTCCGCCAAGACGGGCTTCTCCACACCCAGTGCGGCACCCCGGCATACGTTGCGCCGGAGGTCCTCCGCCGCCGGGGCTACGATGGTGCCAAGGCTGACATCTGGTCCTGCGGCGTCATCCTCTACGTCCTCCTCGCCGGATTCCTTCCCTTCCAAGACGAGAACTTGGTGCGTATGTACCGCAAAGTGCTCAAGGCCGAGTACCAGATCCCGCCATGGTTCTCTGGCGACGCTTGTCGCCTCTTATCCAGCCTCCTCGTCGCCGACCCGGAGAAGCGCATCTCAATCCCGGCCATCATGCAGCACCCGTGGCTCAAAAAGGGTACTCACCACAAGGATCCCAACCCCGTCCCTCCTCCGCCGCAGGCGGAGCCGGCGGCAGTGGAAGAGGAGCAGAAGCAGGGGACACCGAGGTTCTATAACGCGTTCGAGCTCATCTCCTCCTTGTCGTCCGGGTTCGACCTGTCGAGCTTGTTCGAGAACCGGCGGCCGCCAGGGACGGCGTTCACGTCGCGTTTGCCGGCATCGGCCATCGTGGATCGGCTGGAGAAGGTGGGACGGGCTCTGGGGTTCAGAGTCGAGAGGACGAAGCCGTACAAGGTGAAGATGGAGAAGGAAGAGGAAGAGGGGTGGAAGGGGCGGCTGGGGGTGGTGGCGGAGGTTTTCGAGGTGGCGGCCGGGGTGGCAGTGGTGGAGTTCTCGAAATCTTCAGGCGAAACCTCGGAGTACACCAAATTCTGCGAGGCTGACATCCGCCCAGGGCTGGAGGACATCGTCTGGACGTGGCAGGGTGACGATGCCGGCGGCACCACCAACACCGTTGATGGTCAACAACGACAATGATCACCTGCGGTGAGCTGACTCGGAGCTTCGCTCACATATATTAATTAGTCTAACCACTACTATTTCGATTAACAAGCAATAGTGTGACAAGCGAGAGCGAGTATGTGAATATAATTGTTCTTATGTTTAGAGATGGAGCGATTGTGTATAGATTAGACTCGAAATTTTGAAGAGATGACTTCAAGTTTAGAATTGCTCACACTACTTCTCTCTCCTCCCTTTCTTTTCACTTGGAAGGAGCTTTTAACGCTTAGGTCTGAGAGTCCCTTAAGAGTATGCGAATTGCAGAAGACGTACTCCATGGTAGCAATGCTTCCAAGACAATGCCCCATAGAGCTCGAGTTGACGGGTTGAACATGAGAGTGTGACTGCAATTGTTTGCTTGCTTGTATCATCTAGGGTTTAAACAAGTTGTAATCTGGTTGTGGTTGACGCAATTTAATGGTCTTGAATTCACAACCATAAGCATGAATCATTTAATGTGAGGTAGCTGAGAGGTCTAATGTTTGCTTCCAGAGTTGGATGTTTTGTGGAGGGACACCCACCGAGGACAATAAATTTAGGCTGATCAAGAACAACCATCTCCCTTCTTCTTCTTTTTGTTTGTTTGTTTAGGATTTAGATGATCATCTTGGTTCCATTAGATCATAATTAGGGCACGCATAAAGTGAACCAATTTTGATCTTTCATCCTGTAGCAGACCATCTTTGGTTTCTGTATGTGCAGTATGATGTTGGTGATGATTGAACATGGATGCTTTGTGGCCACAATTAGTGATGGCAAGCTGTCTTTTGCTGTCCAAATAGGCATTCCCAGTGACAGAGACACTATCAACAAGTGCAGTTGCTTGCACTATAAAGCATAATAATAAGAATTGTGTGTAATCTTCCATAATAAGAAAATTGTACCAGCAACTGAGATGTGCTATAATAACCAATCAATTTTCTTCTTCTTTGTCTTCCTCGGAGATGATCACAAAGAATTATGGAATGCAGCAATTCAAATATCTCAATGCCTATCTTTGGATTTTGTACATAAAAGGTATTATCAAGTCCCTTTGTTGCTGCTATTTGCATGAGAATCCCTCAAATTCCTTGATCATCATGAACTAATTTTCTTTAATAAAGTTGGACAGAATAATCCTAGGTGTATAATTATAGCATGAGCCATGCATTATTTTGGGTTGCAGCTCAAATCAAGCTCATGCTGGGCTCAATGATACAACAATGTATTGGGCCTGAATATGTGGATCTAATTTGTTTTGGCAAATAATATAATACGAATGTGGTTAATATATGCAATTATAGAAATATAATGTTTATCATTTATGTAATTTATTTTGTTAATCCATACTATATTTTGAGTTCAGACCAATTTTTTTTATTTTCACTTGGAAGGAGCTTTTAACGCTTAGGTCTGAGAGTCCCTTAAGAGTATGCGAATTGCAGAAGACGTACTCCATGGTAGCAATGCTTCCAAGACAATGCCCCATAGAGCTCGAGTTGACGGGTTGAACATGAGAGTGTGACTGCAATTGTTTGCTTGCTTGTATCATCTAGGGTTTAAACAAGTTGTAATCTGGTTGTGGTTGACGCAATTTAATGGTCTTGAATTCACAACCATAAGCATGAATCATTTAATGTGAGGTAGCTGAGAGGTCTAATGTTTGCTTCCAGAGTTGGATGTTTTGTGGAGGGACACCCACCGAGGACAATAAATTTAGGCTGATCAAGAACAACCATCTCCCTTCTTCTTCTTTGTCTTCCTCGGAGATGATCACAAAGAATTATGGAATGCAGCAATTCAAATATCTCAATGCCTATCTTTGGATTTTGTACATAAAAGGTATTATCAAGTCCCTTTGTTGCTGCTATTTGCATGAGAATCCCTCAAATTCCTTGATCATCATGAACTAATTTTCTTTAATAAAGTTGGACAGAATAATCCTAGGTGTATAATTATAGCATGAGCCATGCATTATTTTGGGTTGCAGCTCAAATCAAGCTCATGCTGGGCTCAATGATACAACAATGTATTGGGCCTGAATATGTGGATCTAATTTGTTTTGGCAAATAATATAATACGAATGTGGTTAATATATGCAATTATAGAAATATAATGTTTATCATTTATGTAATTTATTTTGTTAATCCATACTATATTTTGAGTTCAGACCAATTTTTTTAACTACTCTTAAAGGGGCAAATGTGATGCTTCAAAGATTTCACTACACTAGTCACAAATTTTATGCTTTGAACATTCAGATTAGCTAGTAAAAGATGATTAATTGATGAAATTATCACACCAATGCTATTTATGCAGTTAATTCATGATGTCCCCTAAGAAAAGCTTTCATGACACTAAGATGCAAGATTTCCTATGGTTTTGTTTGTGAAGATCAATAAGAGGATGATATATTGTTACCTGCAGATTCATGTTATGCATCTAAAATAAACATATTCTAGGATCATGCTTACACACTCAGCATGGTACAAACTCTTAGCATGCAAGTTTTGTAGTCTGCTTCAGGAAGATACCACTTGACTTTTTAATATAATTTGGGTGAATTTTCCCAAAAAAAAATTCTAACTTTAAGTTTTATCTTTGTACAGAAAATATAGGTCCTTGTTGTATATGATAGATTATTTTGAGGTTTAGATGAAAATAGTATTTCGCATGCAACGATTAGTACAAATCATTTAAAACTTTATGAAATCTTTGAATTAGACCCAGATAGACATATGTCACTATTTTTCTAATTAGGAGAATTTTTTTTATATTTTTTGAGCATATGAGCATTGTGTTATTTTCTCCATATTTTTTTCTATTATATTGAATTAAGATGGATCCCTCTAACGTTTTTCGACATTTGACCTTCGAAATAGATCGACAACTTATGGTAAAAATAATATACAATACACTATTTTTGTATACAAACTAAAAATATGTATCACATATCAAAATTGGTCCAAATCATTTAAAATTTTTATGAAAGTTTTGAATTGGATCTACATAGATATATGTCATTATTTTTCTAATTTAGAGATTTTTTAATTTTTTTTTAAGTTTTCAGCATCTGAATAATGTGTAATTTTTTTTTATTTTCTTCTTGTCATGCCATCAAGTGCTTATTAATTTAGAGAATTTTTATTGAATTATCAACTCTAATTCCTTTTTGGCTTCAACCAAGAATTTATCATTAAGCACTTATTATACATGTAGAAATTCCAAAGCCAGTTGCAAAAATATTGGCAAAAGGTATGCTTTGTTTACATTGTTTTATAATTAGTTTCATCTAAATTTTTCTATTTTCTTAATAATTTTTTCTATTTGCACTGAATTAAGATTGATCCATGCAATGTTTTCTAACATTTGACCTTCTAAATAAGAGAACAACCTATGATTAAAAACTTTATAAAGAAATACATGTTTGGGTATATGATAACTATTTTTTGGGTTAAGCCAAAAACTTAAACCTAGATATACATAAGTCACTCCTTTTCCTAATTTAGAAATTTTTTTTGATATTTTTATAGTCAGACCAAAAATAATGTATCGCATATCAAGTTTGGTTCAAACTATTTAATTTTTTTTTATAAAAAAGCTTTGAATTAGATCTAGATAAACATATGTCATTATTTTCTAATTTAGATATTTTTTTTATTTTTTATTTATTTTTTAGCATTTGAAAAATGTGTCATTTTCTTGTTTTCTCCAAATTTTTTTTATTTTCACAGAATTAATATAGATAAACATATGTAATGTTTACTGACATTTAACATTCTAAATAGATGGATAATCTATGATAAAAAAAGTATGTAGAAAATACAAAACTAGTCCAAATCATTTGAAATTTTTATAAAAACTTTGAATTGGACTCAAAGAGACACATGTCATTATTTTTCTAATTTAGAGATTTTTTTAATTTTTTTTTAAGTTTTTCAGCATCTGAATAATGTGTAATTTTTTTTTTATTTTCTTCTTGTCATGCCATCAAGTGCTTATTAATTTAGAGAATTTTTATTGAATTATCAACTCTAATTCCTTTTTGGCTTCAACCAAGAATTTATCATTAAGCACTTATTATACATGTAGAAATTCCAAAGCCAGTTGCAAAATATTGGCAAAAGGTATGCTTTTGTTTACATTGTTTTATAATTAGTTTCATCTAAATTATATTATTAATTTATCAATTTTATCTTTGTGATTAGGTCATTCTAATGATGAAGGGGGCTCAAAAGCCCTTCTAGACAGTTGGTTACATGAATAAGCTTTGTGGATCATTTTTGTCACTTTCCTAAGTACACCAATTAAGAAGTATTTTACTTAGTCATTTTCTAGATATTCTTGATATAATCATATCTCATGGATTAGTATCAACAATTATAAAATGATAGTATGAAAATAATAAGTTTCTAGTGAATGGAGTTGATCATTTTCTATGTTGAATGTATCTCTTCTTCTTAATCTACTGTATACTAGATAAATCATTGATATGAAGGTATTTGAATCTTCTATGCATCTTATAAGAACTTTGTTTTTATATGAAGGACCAACCCACATGGATTTGGGAAGGTAGATATGAAGATGAGGAATCAGCAATATATTTTTATTCAATGTATGTGCTATATGTATTTATATGTATATATTACTTTGTCAAAACAACTACAAATTGAAATAATCATTAATACTCAAAATTTTAAATAAGTATAATTGGATAGTAGTAGTTCATTTATTTATTTATTTATTTATTTATGAGAGAGTGTTTCAGTAGTGGGAGAGAGAATGTTGAGATTCAAACAAAATAAGTTTTATTCTGTCGATTATTTACCCATATTATATTGCAGGTAAGTTATATGGACATATACAGTTTACAAACTACACTATTAGTGATTTGGTATAATATGATTTGATCGTAATATGCATTGATATTTAATAATAGATGGTTTTGTGAGCATGTCCGAATTTGAACCTCTAAAATCATGGAAATGGTCTATTTCCATATTGCATTGAAAAACAAATAATAGGATGATGCTAAATATTATAACATAATGTAATCGTATGTTGTTTTGGAAAATTATCCTAATGGTCGCTTTTCTTTGTTTGTAGATACTTTGCCATGTGAGGTATAATTAAATTCATACAATTCACCATCTAATATGGTATAGATATCAACTAATGAGGTATTAGATATTGAAGTACCACATATTCAGGTACCGGTTAAATTCATTTAATTGTAGTTTTCTTTGAGATAACTAAGTAATAAATTTCTTTTTCATTGTATAGCAATATACTCATGAAACCTACAATAAATATATGGATGATGTCGTAGAAGATTAAGTAATATGAACCCCAACAATCATAATGCGAAAACTGTGATTACATTTGTTGACGTACTTATGACATTCATGTTCTTTGTGAGGCAACATGGTTGCAGTCATACAACAAATTATTAACCAAGGAACTTAAAAATCATCTGTACCAACAATATAAATACATAGTCCACAAACCTATGTTATAGTCCTTATGAAATCAGGTGTCACAACAACAAAAAAACGAAGGATAGCTATTGTGAAAATGAGACAATGAAAAAGATGACTAAGGCTATTTATTGTGAACCCTTGGAAAAAAATTAATTAGATAAGAATATATACTTGGACATCATTTCTCTTCATCATGCATCATTTCTCTTCATCTGCATGATGAAGGCCCAAGTTGTTAGTGAACCTTTACACCATGACTAAGGTGTCAGCACAATTCGATCTAGTCTCGGATGCGCAAGGTTGTTCACGTGGACGCTCGGGTCACATCGTCGTCGGGTCGGATTAGGTCCAAGCATCATCTCCCGAGTGCGGTTCTCTCTCAATGAGTTGCTACTACTTCGTTGCCGGTTCTTGCACAAAGGTTGAGGTCAGGAGGGGGATTTCCCGACTCAACTCTTCCAAAGTTCAAGTCAGTGTTGAGTGGAGTTAGGGGGAGTTGAGTGTTCCCACCCATCCTGATCAAGGAGGGTTAGTTTTTATACCTACGAGGATGAGTTAGCTGTACATGTTCAATTAACTGCGATCGGCTTCTTGGGTGGTCGACTTAAGCTTCTGTGCGAGCGTCGACCGACCTGCATAGATCGACGCCGCATAACATCACCCCGAGCTTTTCAAGACGACTGTACCATGATGGTGTCATTTGTATTGAGAGGGCGACGAGTGGCTGCTTGCCACGTGTGTGCTACGTGCCACATCGGGCTTGAAGTTTCACGTTTACATCGTCGTGTCTACTTGCCTGGGTCCACATGGGCAATACCAAAATGTGCCCCCCAAAGAGGCATGCCTCGGGTTCCTCATGGAGGGGCTTGGTGCATTTCGTTGGCTGGGTTGACTATTGTGTTGGGATTGTTGGTTTAGTTGTTGATTGATTGAGAGCTTCTACTCGAGAGCTGGACTAGTTGAGCGACATAACTCGGGGACTGGGTTGGCTGAGCAACACTACTTGAGCATAGGAGTGGGCGAGACATGACTAGGACATTGGACTAGCTGCGAGGCGTGGCTAGGGCATCGGAATGGCCGAGATGCAACTCGGACATTGGATTAGCCACGAGGCGTGGCTTGGGCATTAGACTAGCCAAGATGCGACTCAGATATTAGACTAACAACGAGGCATGGCTCAGGCATTGGACCAGCCGAGATGCGACTCGGATGTTGGATTGGCTGCGAGGCATGGCTCGGGCATTGGACTGGCCGAGATATGACTCGGACATTGGATTGGCCACGAGGTGTGACTTAGGCATTGGGCTGGCCGAGATGCGACTCGGACATTGGACTGGCCGAGATATGACTTGGACATTGGACTGGCCGAGATGCGACTCGGACATTGGATTGGCCGCGAGGCATGGCTCGGGCATTGGACTGACCGAGATGTGACTCAGACATTAGATTGGCCACGAGGCATGGCTCGGATATCGGACTGGCCGAGATACGACTTGGATGTTGGATTGGCTGTGAGGCATGGCTCTGGCCTTAGACTGGCTGAGATGTGACTCGGACATTGGATTGGTCGCGAGGCATGGCTCGGGCATTGGACTAGTCGAGATGCGACTTAGATGTTGGATTAGTCGCATGGCATGGCTTGGGCATTGGATTGGTCGAGATACGACTCGGACATTGGACTGGCTGCGAGGCGTGGCTCGGGCATTGGACTGGCCGAGATGCGACTCGGACATTGGACTGGCTAAGATGCGACTTAGACATTGGACTAGCCACGAGGCTGGACATTGGATTGACCACGAGGCATGGCTCGGGCATCGGACTGGTCAAGATGCAACTCGGATGTTGGATTAGCCACAAGACATGGCTTGGGAATTGGACTGGCCGCGAGGCGTGGCTCGGGCATTGAACTGGCCAAGATGTGACTCGGATATTGGATTGGCCGTGAGGCGTGGCTCGGGCATTGGATTAATTGAGATGCAACTCGGACATTAGATTGGCCATGAGGCATGGCTCGAGCATTGGACTAGCTGAGTATTGGGAAATCTTAGGAGCGACAGCACATGCGCAACGGAAGAACAAGAAAACAAAATCCTCTATTCCCAAAGAGATGTTCGTCGTCGTGCGAAGAATGGTGCGCAAAAAATCCGCGAAATAAACTGCATATAGAATAGATTGTGTTACCTAGGGAGATCGTATATCCCTGTTTCCTTATAGATATCTAGGAGAGGGCGAAAGAGGTTAAGCGTCCTCCTCTCTAGCGGTGATCCACACAGCAGGGCTGTGACGATACTCCTCTAAACTCCAAGTCTGCTCTGAGGTGGAGAGGGGGGGGGGGGAATAGGAGAGGCAAGCAAAGGCTCTAGCCTATTTGAGGCTTTGAATCCCTCCTATTTATAGAGGCCCCCTGTCAAACCCTAATGGATCGTCCCCTAGTGGGTATTTGATCTGTATCCAATTACCCAAGCCTTTTGGATTAGTGGATCTCTATCCAATAATCTCCCATGGGCTCTTATTGGATCTCGTCCATGGGATCCAATAATTCAGGTGCTTATTGGATATGCAATAAGATAGGGGCTCTAGCGGATATCTCATATCCGAATCTCTACTCATCGCAATGCCTACCATATGTGTATGACCCTCTAGGCCCAATATCGAGCTGACCATGAGTTATAGCTGTCAGAACTCCTTCTGGCTTAGTGAATTATTATCTCTGTAATAATTCACTCAACTCATCGACTACGGATGTACTAAGCCACTACGTCGTAATCCCTAGATGATATAGGGGAATCCAATCCATTGGACCTGTCTATCCTCAGTTACTGTGTACCTATAGTCTCTCATCTATCTAATATCCTCGAGATTGTATATCGGGCATGGTGCTGTCAGACCCATACGGTTTCTACTCGAGTCTCGCTCTAATCGGATTCCCCCGGAGAACTCTTTCTCTCTCAACCCGAATGACCCTAGCTAGGGATTTGTCTGAGCAAGAACACATGGGATATTCCTCTCATGACGTCAAGAGTGGATGATCCTCTTTCGACACTCAATAGCCCTCGTAAGGTCGACTGCCATTCCCAATGACTAGTTGTACTAGATTTGGGACATCCAAACCTATAAGTCTGGTATCAAAGAGTGGAGCACTCATATAGGACATCCTTGGTGTCTCAAGTCTAAGGGCCAAATACACCACTAGGACTACGAAATCGCTGTCTGACAATAAGGCATCATCAACCATCCAGTATTCCATAAGCAAATCAATCAGTGAACTCATTCTCCAATGAGCACCTGTACTGTATCCCTAGTGTCCCCACATGAGCAGCTATGAGACCAGCTGCATCCATCATATAGACGGGTATACAGCACACCAGTCTGTCCAATTATCACGATGTCCCTCTCGAGTAACCTATGACCGGGATTATTTAGGATCTGTGTTTAAAAGTGAATCGGTCTCATTATCGTGATCTCATCACGATCTGATTCCCATTGCACGGATCCAAGGACATCACAATATATATATATATATATATATATATATATATATATATATATATATATATATATATATATATATATATATATATATATATATATATATATATATATATATATATATATATATATATATATATATATATATATATATGTAATAGACAATATTAAGTGATAAATGCCAAAATATAATAAGTAAAAAGATTCCATATCAAGTCACACGTGCTATCACGCACGTGATTGGCTTGTTGGGCACCTATGACTAGCACTGAGATATGACTCAGACATTGGATTAGCTAAGACGTGACTTGGACATTATTTGGTTGAGGTGTATAACTCGCGCACTATTTGGTCGAAGTGTACCATTGGGGCATTGTTTGGTCGAGGTGCACCATTGTGGCACTATTTGGCCAAGGTGCACAACTCAAGCACTGTTTGGCCGAGGTGCACAACTCGGGCACTGTTTGACCGAGGTGTACAATTGAGACATTATTTGGTCGAGATGCACAACTCGGGTACTGTTTGACTAAGGTGCACCATTAAGGCATTGTTTGGCCGAGGTGCACAACTCGGGCACTTTTTGACCAAGATGCACCATTGGGGTACTGTTTTGCTAAGGTGCACAACTCGAGTATTGTTTGACTGAGGTACACCATTGAGACACTGTTTGGTTGAGGTGCATCACTCGAGCACTATTTGGCCAAGGTGCATAATTCGTGCACTATTTGGCCGAGGTACATTATTATGATACTATTTGATCGAGGTGCACAACTCGGGCACTATTTGACCGAGGTGCACCATTGAGGCACTGTTTGGTCGAGGTGCGTAACTCGGGTACTGTTTGACCGAGGTGCACCATTAAGGCACTGTTTCGCTAAGATGTACAACTCGGGCACTGTATGACCGAGGTGCACCATTGAGGCACTATTTGGCCGAGGTGCATCACTCGGGCATTGTTTGGCCGAGGTGCACAACTTAGGCACTGTTTGACCGAGGTGCATCACTTGGGCACTATTTGGCCGAGGTGCACAACTCGGGCACTGTTTGACCGAGGCACATCACTCGGGCATTGTTTGGTCGAGGTGCACAACTCAAGCATTGTTTGACCGAGGTGCACTATTGAGGCACTATTTGGCCGAGGTGCACAACTCAGGCACTATTTGATTGAGGTGCACCATTGAGGAAATGTTTAGCCAAGCTATATAACTCGGGCATTATTTGGCCGAGGTGCATGACTTAGGCACTATTTGACCGCGTAGCTACTTGGAGATAGACTGAACCGAGCAGTGACTCACTGCTAATGGTTGGCCGAGCAACTACTTTGTCTATGGCAGTTGAATCGGTTGGGGTGAGTTTTAACTATAGTAGGAAAATTTTTGTCCTAGAGTTTTTGACTTTGGTGGAGGGTTTCTTCAGGAGCGATAGGTCAGGTCGATCGAGCCTTCTTCTCAGTTGGTCTGAGGTCGACCCTTGTTGGAGCATCTCGGGGACAGTTGCTGTCGGTCGCTCAATCAATGACCAAAAAAATCTAGATGGTCGTAGGCTTATCATATTTCTAGCTTAGGTCAAGTAGCATGGCTGCAGACGACTTCGACCACGTGTTGGCTAGGAAGTTATGCTTGAACTCCTTTGCCAGCTGGTCGTAGGATGCAATCGAGACTAGCTTAAGTCGGTCGTACCACATCTGAGCAGGGCCTTGGAGAGTGGTGGGGAATGCTCAGCACATCAGGGTATCCGAAATGTCGTATAGGGTCATCTATGCCCAAAATGCAGCGATATGCTATGTTGGATTGAAGCTACCATCATAAGGCTCGAGCATAGGGAGGCGAAAGTTTTGTAGGGTCGGCTTGTCCTGAATCTCCTGCACAAATGAGGATCCTACTGGGGGAGCCTCACTGAGCTCTTCCTTGGATTTGTGAAACTCCTTTTGGACCTTATTAGGATGTTGATTGATCGAGCGTAGCTGAGCCCGAAAAGAATCTGTCAAATTGGATGATAGCGTGTCGGGCTCGGGAGTGCTCGGGTAGGATCATCGGAGGTCTAGAGTGTTGTGCTCGGGTGTTGGCCTTGGATTCCCTAATAGCTCTTTGGTCGATGGGGTAACATCCGCCACGGCGGGCTACTGAGGGGCCGACAATGGCTGACGGATCCCATTGCGACGATTGAGGTGACGTTAACTGCTGGGCAAGTTGAGGAACGAGGGGGATAATGGTCTGCATCATCCTTGCCAGGGCTTGAATTTGTTGTGTGAGGCTAAGGAACGCCTCAACGGAGACAGGAAGTTGTCCCATGGTGGCCTCGAGGGGTGACAACTCAGGGTCGATGAACAGTGGCTGCCAATAGCGGCTCGGGGTTGCAGTGCGGGAGTTTTCTTTTAGGCTCGGAGGAGGTGGGAGTTGTCCTTCGAATCCAAAGGTTAAGTGTGTTGGGACTGGCTCCTCTCCAAGGCGTTTGCTTGGATTGCTTGGCTGGGGATGATCTTGCGACATCGAGGCCCTCCTTTTAGCACTAAAATATTAGTGAACCTTTACGCCATGGTTACGTGTCAGCACGGCTCAGTCCAGTCCTGGATGCACAAGGTTGCCCATGCATATGCTAGGGTCACGTCGACGTTGGGTCGGGTTGGGCCCAAGCGTCGTCTCCCGAGTGCAATTCTCCCTCAGCGGGTTACTATTGCTTCGTTGTT
The DNA here is from genome assembly GCA_004837865.1 of Musa balbisiana. Taxonomy (NCBI): domain Eukaryota; kingdom Viridiplantae; phylum Streptophyta; class Magnoliopsida; order Zingiberales; family Musaceae; genus Musa; species Musa balbisiana. The sequence goes on along the minus strand of CM017194.1, from coordinate 23,152,508 downwards.
GGTTCTTGCTTAAAGGTTGAGGTCAAGTGGGGGATTTCCCAACTAGACCCCTCCAAAGTTCAAGTCAGTATTGAGTGGAGTTAGGGGGAGTTGAGTGTTCCTACCCATCACGATCAAGGAGGGTTAGCTTTTATATCTACGAGAATAAGTTGGTCATACAAGGTCAATTAACTGCGACCGGCTTACGCTTCTATGTGAGCGCCGACCGACCTGCATAGATCGATGTCGCGCGGCGCTGCCCCGAGCTTTCCGGGACGACTGTACCATGATGATGTTGTTCGTACGGAGAGGGCGACGAGCGGCAACCAGCCACGTGTGTACTACGCGCCATATCAGACTTGAAGTTCTACGTTTGTATCGTCACGTCTACTTGCTTGGGTCAAGGTGGGCGATACCAAAATGTGCCCTATGAAGATCTAAAATTGACTATGAGAATGAGATGTCTACAATTTTAAAAGTAAGTTGTTAATAATTTTTATAAGATATCAAACCGACTTGAAAAGAGGATGTCTGAATTAAATTATTTTAATCTTTTGATTGAGAAAAGTGAAATCATTAAAGAGAAAAAAAGTGACATTAATCTTATGCAAGCCGAAGCTATTGTCATGAGTTACATGATAATTTTAACTTATAGCTTTATTATATATAATAAGTGTTCCATTTGTTTGTTCAATATAAGTCAATTGATCAAAATATTTGATTTTTTTGATGATATAGTTTATCTACCAAAGTTATTTGGAAAGACCACATACACCACCTCACCGTGCTTTCTAAAGTTAATAGATTCGAACAGTATAGTAGACGGGGATGTAATAACTTCATATATCAACGTTTCTAATTTGGAAGTCATGGGCATCAGTCATCACTTAAAGAATCTTTATGTGCCATCAATGATAATATATTTATGATTCAATACACATATGTATTCAAGATTCTCGATATTTTTCTTATTTAGTATAAGATTTTTAGTTTATTAAAATTAGTGATATTATTTTAGAAATATTTCAAGGTACATGACCGCGAAGTATTTAGACAAAACAACAAGATTGATGAAAGAGGGCTAATTAAATATATTTTTATGTCATTACATAATAAGAAATTGGAGCATAGGCACCTTTTAGTTGTTAATCTACATAAGAAGATTTAAGGGCATTACAATTTAATATCTAATTTAAAAAGTAAAATATAGAGATATTATAAGATGATAAGTGTTAAGTGGATTCCTTTCATTGTTTCATTATGATAAACAAATTTAATAAAGCCTATTTCCAATATTGTAGGTGCAGATATTAAAGAATATAAGTGATGCCAATATAGAATTGTTGCATTCTAAGATTGCTAAATTGCATCATGAGTTACCCATTTTGAAAACTCTAGAATACCATACATATTTTGTCATTGATTAGTTATATAAATAATTATCTTTGTGTATTTCATGAATGATTATTTTCTATTCATGATGACTTTTTCTATTTACACATTCTCCCAAAAGTAAAAGTAGATGAAGGTGTATCGTTTATAAATTGCAGGAGAAATTATGGATGATGAACAATTTTATAGATAATATGCTTCTTAATCTGTATAAAAGTCTTTTGTGGTCTTACACAAATCACCTTCTAAATGGTCATGAATGGTTGAAAATTATACATATGGATCAATTTTGTGGAGAATATGATTCTTTAAAATTTTGTATGTACTAAATTGTGTAAACATAATATGGTTTAAGATATCACAGAGCATTTCTCTAATGTGTATGTATCCTTATGTGTATGACTAAATGTTGTTGAAAAATAGAGCATTTCTCTAAAGTTTATTCCAATGTCTATGTCCACAAGATATGGTACATACAATTTTTTTAATATTTGAACTTCTAAATATATCAAAAAATCATAAAAAATATGGATCAGATAAAATATTTTTTTAATATGCAATACACTATTTTTTTGGGGTCAATTCAAAAATAGTATATATCATAGGAGGACTGATAAAAATAATCTAAAATCTTTTGAAAACCTTGAAATGGTACTAAAATGGACTTTTATAACACGTTTTTTATTGTGAATTTTTTTTTTCAATTTTTTTGTGTATTATTCAACATCTAACAGTGTGTCTTTTTTCAAGTTTCTCCAAGTTTTTTTCATTTACACCAAAAAATGATGGATACATGTAATATTTTTTTTATATTTAAACTTCTAAATATGTCAGAAAATCATATAAAAAAATTGATCCAAAAAAATATTTTCTAATATACGAAACACTATTTTTGGGATCAATTCAAAAATAGTGTATTGCATAGGAGGACTAGTCAAAATAATATGAAGTCTTTTCAATAACTTGGAATGGCACTAAAAAGGACCTTTATAACATGTTTTCCATTTTAGAGAATTTTTTTAATATTTTTATGAATTATTCAGCATCTGAACTACGTGTTATATTCTAATTTTCTCTATTTTTTTCATTTGTATTGAAATATCATGGATATATATATATATATATATATATAATATTTTTAATATTTGAGCTTCTAAATATGTCGACAAGCTAAGGTAAAAATTTACATATAAAAAATATTTTTTAATATATGATACATTATTTTTGGGTAAAAAATAGTGTATCACATATCAGGTCCAAATCATCTAAAATTTTTTTGAAGACTTTAAATTTATCTCAGATGGATATATGTCACTATTTTTCTAGTTTAGAGATTTTTTTTTATTTTTTTAGATTTTCAGCATGTGAACTATGTGCTATTTTATAATTTTCCATTTGGATCGAAAAATCATGGATATATACAATATTTTTTGAAATTTGAGCTTCTAAATATGTTCACAAGCTAAGATAAAAATTTGGGTGTGAAAAAAATATTTTCTAATATACAATACACAAAATAAAAATAGTGTATCACATATCAGGATTAATCCAATTCATTTAACATATATTAATATTTTCTAATTTGGAGAAATTGTTTGTTTCTAAATTATTCAACATCAAACCATTGTGTTTTTTTCTATTTTCTTCAGTTACACAGATACATGTAATATTTTTTAATATTTGAGCTTCTAAATATGTCGACAAGCTAAGGTAAAAATTTACATATAAAAAATATTTTTTAATATGCAATACACTATTTTTTTGGGGTCAATTCAAAAATAGTGTATCACATATCAGGTCCAAATCATCTAAAATTTTTTTGAAGACTTTAAATTTATCTCAGATGGATATATGTCACTATTTTTCTAGTTTAGAGATTTTTTTTTATTTTTTTAGATTTTCAGCATGTGAACTATGTGCTATTTTATAATTTTCCATTTGGATCGAAAAATCATGGATATATACAATATTTTTTGAAATTTGAGCTTCTAAATATGTTCACAAGCTAAGATAAAAATTTGGGTGTGAAAAAAATATTTTCTAATATACAATACACAAAATAAAAATAGTGTATCACATATCAGGATTAATCCAATTCATTTAACATATATTAATATTTTTTTTTATTTTAGAGAATTTTTTTTTTCAATTAGTTTCTTCAAGTTTTTTCCATTTACACCAAAAAAGCATAGATATATGTAATAATTTTTTATATTTGAACTTCTAAATATGTCAAATAATCATGAAAAAAAAATTGATCTAAAAAATATGTTCTAATATACGATACGTTGGTTTTAGATTCAATATAAAAACATCATATCACATAGGAAGACTAATCAAAGTGCCTTGAAATTTTCTAAAAACTTTAGAATGGCACTTCGATTGAGTTTTATAGCACTTTTTTTTATTTTAGAGAATTTTTTTATTTTTTGAATTATTTATATGTAATTTTCTAATTTATAATTACACAGATACATGTAATATTTCTTTTATATTTGAGCTTCTAAATATATCCAAAACACATGATAAAATGTTGGTTTAGAAAAATATATTTCCTAATAAACGATATACTATTCTTGTGGTTAGACCAAAAATAATACATTGTATACCAAGACTAGTCAAATGACCTAAACTTTTCATCAAATCTTTCAAGTGCACACAGACGGACATATGTCATCAATTTTTTTCATTTTTAGAATTTTTTTGATATTTTTCTAATATTTTTAACTTCTAAAAAGTGTGTTATTTTCTTTAACTTTTTTCATTTCCAACAATATATCATGGATCAATGTAATGTTTTGTAACTGTTAGGATCGGAGCGGCACTAAGAGGGGGGGGGGGTGAATTAGTGCAGCGGATTAAAACGTCGGTTTTGGAAACTTTTTCGTACGATAAAAACCAAACTCGGAAGTGCTTAACTTAAAAGCGTGTTCGTAAATATGTGCAGCAAAAGTAATGAGGAAGTAAAGCACTTATAAAGATTTACAGTAAGGTAAAGTGCAATAAGTAAATGCAAACCAGAGAACACGCCAAATTTAAAGTGATTCGGTCAAAATGACCTACATCCACTTGTGAAGCCTTCTTCGATGAGGCTCCCAACTTCCACTAGCAAATCACTTTGAAGGGGAAGGACAAATACCCCTCTTACAACCTTTTACAAGTGGTTCACACTCTTACAAAGTTTCAATGAGAAAGAAGGAGGTGAACACTCAAGCAATTTGAAAGTAAGACTTGCTAAGGCTTTGCTAAGACTTTTTTCACTCTATTACTTCTCTAAAAGTTGTTATCTCAGCTGAGAATAGAGGGGTATTTATAGGCCTCAAGAGGATTCAAATTTGAGCTCCAAAATTTGAATTCTCTTCGGTTCCCGAAGCTAGCGGTGCCACCACCTGTCAGTTGTGACACTGACAGTGTACTGGGCGGTGCCACCGCCCAGTCCAGCGGTGCCACCGTCTAGCTCTCTCAGCTCACTGGTTGGGCTCCAAACTTGGCCCAAACCAGTCCGAACTCGGGCCTAATTGGCCCCTACATGAGTATAAGATTAACACCTAATCCTAACCCTAATTAACATGTAACTACGAATTTAAAGACATTTCCTAAGCTATTACAAAGTCCGCAAGTCAAGACTTCTTCCGGTGAACTTCCGGCGGTCTTCCGATAAACTCTCGGAAACCATTCTGCGGACTCCCGGCAATCTCCGAGACTTCACGATTTGATCTTGGCGAGTTCCGACGAGCTTCTTCGGCAAGTTATGATCTTTCTCGGTGAGCTCCGTGAACTTCCGACGAACCTTCCGGCGAGCTTCCGAAAACCCATCGGCAAGCTCCCTACTCATTCTCGGCTAGTTCCGACAGCATTCCCGATGAACATTTGGACTTCCGTCGAACTCTCGAACTCCCAACGAATCCTTCGCGCTTGACTCCGGCACTTTGTTTCGCTTTATGTCTTCATCGTTATCGTAGTTAATCCTGCACACACAAGCCAAAACTCTACTTCGATCTAGACAATTATTACAACGCGAATTGACATTCTGTTGCCCGGCACGTCATTGGTTGGCGCTTCGTCCGATTCTTCAGTGCATCGTCCACTCTTGTGGGTTGTTGCCCAATCGACGGTTGACCTCCGCAACCCCGATATCCTTGGTGCAATTCCGCTCTCCTTGGCCCGATGCCCGACGTCCGAAGCATTCTACCGTCCAATATCCTAACGTGATCTCCTCCGGCGCAACGTCAATTCCTCCTGTGTCAACTGTCTAATACTGATCGAGTAGACCTGCATCACTCAAACTGCAGTTAAACATCTAAACACAATCAATTAGTTTCATCATCAAAATCCGAGATTCAACAATCTCCCCCTTTTTGATGATGACAACTAATTGATGACTACCGGAGTTAACCTTAACTCCCCGGAGTTTAAACAAACTCCCCCTATCAATATGCCATTGATAGAACACTTGGATTATCCCAAATCCAAGCAACATTCATCACATGTTATGAAAAATATTTAAACCATCATGCAAATATATAAAATATTCAATTCAATGCATGAAGTCATCAATATACTTCTCCCCCTATGTCATCAACAAAAAGGAGAAGTAGCTCTAGCTATTTTAAAAGATATTCAAGTTTTTGTAACGTGAAGCTAGATTTTCATCACAACATATAAGCACAAAAGCATAGTAAAATTCTTAAGTTTAATCATGGCAATTCAACACTTGCTTCTTGTGCAAGATTGTACTTTGCTTTTCTTTGCATGTTCTAACTAGCAAAAGCTTTCTCTCCTTTGTTTTTGTCGAAAAGTAGGGAAGAGTACAAGCTAGCCAGCATTTGCCTTGAGCTAGCAATCTTTCTCCCCCTATGTCATTGCCGAAAAGAAGGAGAGGAACCAATGATTTAGACTTTTACATAAATTATGAATTTGCATCAATCAATATTTCAATCATCACATGATACATACAAGACAAAAATGCAAAGAAATCATGTCATGAAAGACATCAATTGTTAAACATGATATGATAATAGTCTCAAAAATTTCAATTTGCAATACATGTGATACATTGCGATACTAAAAAATTTAATGCGATGCTTTTAAGGATATCAACCTATTTTTTTATACAAAGCATGGCAAGAGCAATTATATTGCAAGTTTTCTAAGTTTTACAATTTTTGCTTCTTTTGAGATAGCAATTCTTTGCTTCTCTACAAGCTAGCAACTTTTATGATATGCAAGTTTTACTACATACAAGCTAGCAAATTTTACAATATTTTTAGAACATGCAAGGTAGCAGTTTTGAGATGTTCAAGAAAGCAACCCTTGCTTCTTAAAATATACAAGTTTGCTAGATGTGCACGTTAGCATGTTTTGCTTATTGAGATAGGCAAGATAGTGATGTTCAAGAAGATAACTTTTGCTTCTTGAAATAAGCAAGTTAGCAATCTTTGCTACTTAAGATAGGCAAGCTAGTAATCAAGTTTTTGCATCTTCTTGACTTGTGCAAACTAGCTATCTCCCCCTTTGTCATTGTCAAAAGGAAAGGAAGACCCTTTACATCAATTATGACAAAGGTAAGTATCAATCTTATTTGTGCATCATTATATTTTCAAATTAGAATATGCACATTTTCAAAAACCTTATATTTCATTCATGCACGATATTGAATAAATCGATTAACATTATGAGGATATCATACATGATACTAAAATTTTTAACTATTTATAAACATTTTGATTATGATACCAAACATTCATCATTTAGAGTATTCATGACACAAAACATTAAATCAACATTTCTAATACACCATTTTAGCAACAACTCATAGTATTTTAAATCATGATTTACATCATATGCAATACATCACATACATCATCATAATAAAAAGCATATGCATCATTTCAAATCATAAACATTTCAAATCATCATGGTATTAATCTGTCAAATTGTATCTTGCCATGTATGATCATAACTTTTTCAAATGATAGTATCTAAATGTCAATATTCATTACATCCTATCATGCATGATAATTAACTTCTCATTTGTATTTCATGCATAATTTCATTCATCACATTAGGAATATCAAGAAGAATTAATTGGGTGATGAGATGAATATTTTCATGAATACAAGCAATTGCATAAAAATCATATCATGAAGGATTAGAATATGTGTATACCAAAAGGCATGATTTCTTTTGAAAAACCTCCTCTTAAATAATCAAAAGAAAATCTTAGGAGATCAAATAATAAAAGATATTCAAAAGAAATTTTAAGTCATGAATTTCGAAAAAGATATTCTCTTTAGTAAAAGAACCTTAGGAGAAAAAGATTTCAATTCAAGCATATAAAATCTTGACTTAAGCATAAGAAATCTCAATTTACAAATTTTGAGAAATCAAGATAAAGCTCATTTAAATTTAAATCAACAAATCAAGATCATTTTCAAGAGATTCACAAAAGTGATACAAATAGATTCATGATTTAATTCCCATGATAATATATTTTCCTTTTAAAGTGTTTCTATCCATGTGATTTATTTCATTTATGCCAAAAAAAATATGCATCAATGTTCAAAAACCGAAAAAGCCATTTTCATTACCGTAAAAATCGATAATCCATAAGTCTCAAGAATCATCATGCATAATTTCGAAATCTATTAAGCATGATCATTATGCATGACATCAAGACATGGTTTCAAAATATTTAATATTTTCATTACATAATTACGTCATTATGCATCATCGAAATTGATTTCATAAAGTATTTTCCATCAAGATCATTTTGTTTGTTGTAGTCATGCATTTTTCTTTTTAGGTGAATCTAACTTTTCAAGCTTAGTTTTTGATACAAGATCCATACATCATCATTAAGCATGATATCAAACTACTTTATATTTTCATTAAGACATCAAGCATGGTTTCAATCAAAATTGGAAATCATCAAAATACACATTATTTCTTCTTGAAAAATATTTATCATCATTTAAATCAAAAAAGAGCTTTCATTACGGCAAATATCAATAATTCATAAATCACAAAAATTATCATGTATAACTTTAAAATCTCATGCATAAAATCGTCAATCATGGTATCAAAGCATTTAATATTTTCATTACATCATTATGCATTACTTCAAATCAAACATGATTTCATTTAATCAAAATCGAGAAATAACAATGGAAATCAACTTGAAACACATTATTACTTCTTAACCACATATAGCATAATTTCATAAGGCATTTTTAATCAAAATCATTTTGTTTATCATAAACATGTAATTTTCATGATTATTTTTAAAATTACTAGAATCATAAGCATGATTCCTAATTTTTGCATTTTCATTATTAAATTATTAGACATGCAATTTTCAAGAAAATTAATTCTAAACTAATAAAAGAGGAAAATGCATCATAAAAAGCATCACGTAATTTCAAAATAAATTAAAGGAGTTTCGTTTGAGTTGTTTACCTTATTGACGAAAACCGTTAAGGCGTAGTTTGCCACCTCGCCTTTCTTGATTTTCTCCTTGTCTTCGGAGGAGCTCGATTCATCCCAATTTTTCTTCTTCTTGCGTTCAAAGCAAGTAGTTGCATTCTTTTTGTTCTTTAATTTTTGTTTCATTAAGTTTTTAAGGTTCATGAGTAGTTCAAGTTCACCATCACTTGAGCTTATGCTCGAGTGGTCTTCAAATGTTCTATGTCCTAAATCCTCCCTGTTCTTTGGAATGTGGTTCTCAAGTTCTTTACGTGCATTGCACGTCATTTCATAGGTCATCAAGGACCCTATTAGTTCTTCGATCAAAAATGTATTCAAATTTTTTGATTCTTGTATAGCGGTTATTTTAGAATCCCAAGAAAGCGATCGTAAAAACTTGTTAACAAGTTCAAAGTTCGAAAAACTTTTACCAAGTGCTTTTAGACTATTGACGACATTCGTAAAACGGGTGTACATGTCTCCAATAGTCTCTCTTGATTCCATACAAAACATCTCAAAATCGTGCAACAAAAAATTTACTTTAGAATCTTTTACACTACTTGTGCCTTCGTGTGTGATTTCAAGAGTGCGCCAAATATCGAAAGCCGTTTCGCACAAAGAAATCCGATTGAACTCATTTTTGTCCAAAGCGCAAAATAAGGCATTCATAGCCTTTGCGTTTAAAGAAAAATACTTCTTCTCCAAATCCGACCATTCGTTCATCGGTTTAGAGGGAAGTTGAAAACCGTTTTCAACAATATTCCATAAATCTAAATTCATAGAAATCAAGAAAACTCTCATTCGAGTTTTCCAATAAGTGTAGTCCAATCCGTTAAACAACGGCGGACGAAAAACCGAAAAGCCCTCTTGAAAGCCATGAAGAGTCATTTCTCTCGGGTGTAAATCCGAAATGAGAAATACCGGGCTCTGATACCAATTGTTATGTTAGGATTGGAGCGGCACTAAAGGGGGGGGGGGGTGAATTAGTGCAGCGGATTAAAACGTCGGTTTTGGAAACTTATTCGTACGATAAAAACCGAACTCGGAAGTGCTTAACTTAAAAGCGTGTTCGTAAATATGTGCAGCAAAAGTAATGAGGAAGTAAAGCACTTATAAAGATTTGCAGTAAGGTAAAGTGCAATAAGTAAATGCAAACCAGAGAACACGCCAAATTTAAAGTGGTTTGGTCAAAATGACCTACATCCACTTGCGAAGCCTTCTTCGATGAGGCTCCCAACTTCCACTAGCAAATCACTTTGAAGGGGAAGGACAAATACCCCTCTTACAACCTTTTACAAGTGGTTCACACTCTTACAAAGTTTCAATGAGAAAGAAAGAGGTGAACACTCAAGCAATTTGAAAGTAAGACTTGCTAAGGCTTTGCTAAGACTTTTTTTCACTCTATTACTTCTCTAAAAGTTGTTATCTCAGCTGAGAATAGAGGGGTATTTATAGGCCTCAAGAGGATTCAAATTTGGGCTCCAAAATTTGAATTCTCTTCGGTTCCCGAAGCTAGCGGTGCCACCGCCTATCAGTGGCGGTGCCACCGCCTGTCAGTTGTGACACTGACAGTGTACTGGGTGGTGCCACCGCCCAGTCCAGCGGTGCCACCGCCTGGCTCTCGGGTGCTGGGCGGTGCCACCGCCTGGCTCTCTCAGCTCACTGGTTGGGCTCCAAACTTGGCCCAAACCAGTCCGAACTCAGGCCTAATTGGCCCCTACATGGGTTATAAGATTAACACCTAATCCTAACCCTAATTAACATGCTAACTACGAATTTAAAGACATTTCCTAAGCTATTACAAAGTCCGCAAGTCAAGACTTCTTCCGGTGAACTTCCGGCGGTCTTCCGATAAACTCTCGGAAACCATTCTGCGGACTCCCAGCAAGCTCCGAGACTTCACGATTTGATCTTGGCGAGTTCCGACGAGCTTCTTCAGCAAGCTATTATCTTTCTCGGTGAGCTCCACGAACTTCCGATGAACCTTCCGGCGAGCTTCCGAAAACCCATCGGCAAGCTCCCTACTCATTCTCGGCTAGTTCCGACAGCATTCCCGATGAACATTCGGACTTCCGTCGAACTCTCGAACTCCCAACGAATCCTTCGCGCTTGACTCCGGCACTTTGTTTCGCTTTATGTCTTCATCGTTATCATAGTTAATCCTGCACATACAAGCCAAAACTCTACTCCGATCTAGACAATTATTACAATGCGAATTGACATTCTGTTGCCCGGCACGTCATTAGTTGGCGCTTCGTCCAATTCTTCAGTGCATCGTCCACTCTTGCGGGTTGTTGCACAATCGACGGTTGACCTCCGCAACCCCGATATCCTTGGTGCAATTCCGCTCTCCTTGGCCCGATGCCCGACGTCCGAAGCGTTCTACCGTCCAATATCCTAACGTGATCTCCTTCGACGCAATGTCAATTCCTCCTGCGTCAACTGTCTAATGCTGATCGAGTAGACCTGCATCATTCAAACTGCAATTAAACATCTAAACACAATCAATTAGTTTCATCATCAAAATCCGAGATTCAACAGTAACATTTGATAGTCTAAATTGATTCAAAAGACCTAATAAAAATTTGGTCCCCAATAGTCATCTCACATTTTTTTAGGTTTTTTCAACATATAAAACAGACCATATATTGTAAAATTGAAAATATACTGAAACTTAACTTTCAATATAATTTTCTTCAACTTTGGACAACCAAAATATTTAATATATATTAATACATATTACATTACAAATGTACAAGTCATTGAAATTAAGTTTTTACTAAGCAAATTAAAAACTATAATTCAATTTTGAATAAGCTGCTTCACCCAAAAATCCTATCTAAATGTCATTGCCCTCAAGCTGATGATACATGTGAGAATTTACATGATCGACGATTATGTCTAAATTGTAAGTACCTTGAACACTTTTTTTTTTTCTTGTCACTATGTGTTGATTCAATTCTTATTTTCTTTCACCTGCACCATATTTCTTGGAGGTAATATGATATGATCATGTTCTCATTATATCTAATATTATTTGATTCTCATAAGAAATTTTTTATCATTATAGGTTTTCTTGTAGGTGTAAGCTCTATAATAATTTTCACAAACGGGATATAGATTACCATTCCTATACCGAACAGCAATCATAGCATGATAACATAAAATTCTTAAAATATCAAAACATTAGTATAAACCACTTCTACTATAATTGTGTTAGATGATGTCCATATTTGTAAATTAATACGAGTATGAGAAAAGATACAATGGTATCGACCCTTATCCTTCGTCTTACTAAGTTGATCCTCAATGATAATTATCAAAGTTAATTTTAAATTGTTATCTATTTCACGATAGATGTAGAACCATTCAGCAACCATCCTACTAGTTAATTTAATTATAAAAGTAATATATAAGCCACAAGTAATGAATTCATATTTTCTAATACATTTATAGTGAGCATTGTGTAATGACGACTAGAAAAAATTGCATAAGTTTATATCTCCTTCTTAGTTTCAAATATTCATATAAAATTTTCTTCGTAATTCTTTCTTAATTTTTGCATGTATGTATTAAACTTGTTTATAGTTTAGAATCTAGCAATATCACAAAATAAGATTTTTAGATAGATGAACCATGTAATAACTTCTAGAAAGATCTTTTTCACAATCATAAGAATTATTAATTTTGATCACTAATAATAGTTAAATTTCTGCATCTCATAATATATACTCTCAGATGCAATGAATCTATCTCTATATCAATCTCCATCATAATAAATATAATTAGAAATAATTTAAGCAACCATCAATTATTATAGTCATCATTAAAGCACCAAGATATTTGCCTTATAGATGGGTAGTATCAATACCAAAAATATATCACATATATAATATGAAACTTTCAAGGCAAGATCCAAAAATCCATAATATTCTTTGAAAATAATTTTTAGAAAAAATTATTATTGTAACATGAGTCTAATAGTCATTCAGTTTTAAATCCCTTAGAAATGGAATTATATGATTGTATGACTGGTCAAATTTACCACAAACCTCATCAAGTATAATCTCCCATGCAAGGTAAGTCTTATACAACAATTTCAAATCTTTTTGAATATCAGTAATAAATTATTTTTAGAATATAATTAATATTTATCATAACCTGATCTTTGATTTAATTTACAATGAAATAACTATTACATTCCATATTATTAATGTTTAATCTTGGCAAATTACATTCATGCTCTTTATGAAACTTAGTAATTTTGAAATTATCAATTCCACTAGGAGCTACTATCATTCATTCATAATAAAATATATACATATATATATATATATATATATATATATATATATATATATATATATATATATATATATATATATATATATATATATACATAGTGTTTTAAGACCTTTTTTTTAATTCAACCCTATCTTGAAATACCAATACAAAGACACTATTTGGGTTACAAAATAATTTCTATAAAAAATATACAATTAAATAACTTTAATGTCATTCAAATATTATACCTAACCAAAAAAAAGATCATCATAGAAACAATTATCATTATGGATAATACACAATTATCTCGATTACAAATGTATTCAGAAAGTACTTTTTCAATATTATCATACATATCATTGCTTAAAATAACTCATTGATGAACAACATCTAATACTTCATAAATATTAGAGTTAAACTCACCTTCAACCTCTTCTTGTATTTTTTTTCTTCAATCAATTCATTTTCAAAGACATCATCATTACATCATTTTCATTATAATAAAGTGCACAATTCAAGTATACAGAAAAAGTGTCAAAACCTATGATACTTAGCAATTGATTTTCACCCAAATTTGATATCTCAGCTAATGTCTATCTATCAATATCATCAAAAACCAAAATATATATATATTAGAAAGTGGATCCTCCCTACAATGAGATCATTAAAATAAAATTAATATAACTTAACAATCTAAGAAACAAAACCAAACTCACGAAGAGGATTCAAATACCTATCCGTTCATCAAACAAAAGTATTTTGATATCACTTTATTCATAAAACCCTATATGGATATTATCTTATCTAAATAACTATTAAATGATAAAACAGTGACAAAGAGAACAATATATTCACATAATAAATTTTTTTTTCTCGATTTAATATTAAAATAAACAAAGAAAGAAAGAAGAAAGAGAAAACAAAAAAAAAAGAAAAGAAAAGAAAAGATAAAAGAAAATGGGTCTTCATCAAGCTTTGCACCATCATAATGTAAATTGTACTTTTAGTTTGCAGGTTATCTTAACAGTGTTAACCAAACTAATATTAAACTATTTAGTGAACCGACGATCTTAGCTGTCTTAAGTGGACAAACTAACCTAATATTAAACCAAGTAGTGTTTTGGGTAGAAAAAGAATCTTAGCTGTCTATCGGTATAATCATAAAATTAGTGTTCGGATGGCTCTGTTTGAACATTTTTCAAAGTAGAGAATGTTCTACGAAAAATAAAATAAAATTAAATAAAATAAAAAGTTAAAATATTTTCTAAAAATCGCCCTATAACTTATAATATAATGTTGACATGTTTGACTAGTGAAACCACAGAGACCTACTCATTTATTTGAAGAAACTGCATCTGTTTAATTTTGAACTTAATTTTCTCTCTTTCAAATAATCGAATGTGATATTAGTAAGCAGAGGGTAATTAATCTTCTCACTCATGAAATTAATAATTTATCATCCAAACTCTCCGTAGTATATTGACAGCATAACAACACTGATCTGATCAATAACAACATTTCTCGGTTGCAGAGAAATGTGGGGACTCCATCAACCTCGCGGCCAAAGAGATTTTTAAGAAGACCGCAAGGGCGATCCTTGCAACACCGCGGTCTTGCAGGCACACACGTCACCCCACCGCGAAGCGCTGTCGTCACTGCTGTGACGCAACGCGCGCTGGCGTCACCCGGCGCGTATCACCTGCGCTCATGACCGACGACTTCCGGACCTTCCGTGTGATCCTCGGCTCGTTACACGACGTCGTGACGTTAACGTAGGATCGCACGGGCCACGCCCCGCCACGCGATCTGAAAAGGTTGCTGTACCCCACCTTGACTTGACCGCCTCGCGACAGCGAACCGGACTGCCTTTCTGAATTTACAATTTTGTCCCATTTCTATCCTCCGTCGCGCCGCCTGGCGTCACGGCTTAACTCGTCACTGGGTGTGCGATTCGTGTGAGAATTAGATAGCTGTGATAGCTATGGCACGAATCACGAGGGTGTTGTTCCTAGATTTCATATTTTTCTTCACCTGCTACTGCTGTTTGTATTTTACCGACGAGGATCTTAACTTAAACACCTCATTAATCAATATCAAAGAACAGTATATTGCTGGGTCATTCTCTAACGTTTTTCCTAGCATCAGCACTCGGAGACGTGATCCACATCATCATCAGCCATCAACGGGTTTACATTACTTTGTTGACTTGTCTACAAACTACAATCGAAGGTCGCTCTCGAGTTGTGGCAGATACTTCCGTAGTCTCTCGACTCCCGAGTCAATGTTTTGTAATCGCATCAATCCAGTCAGCTTCTTCATCCTCCCCTTCCATTGAAGGATGGGTTCAAGTCAAGGGGGTATCAGCCAACTTTTGTTACCTGCACAAGTCTTCCTACACATATAGTTATAATTCCTTTGGTCTTTCAAACTAGGAAGCTTGATGACATAATCCATAAGACGTCGGGAGCTGACGTCCCGAATGGCGTCTGTCGCCCCATGTCATCCTCGTCGATTCTTCTGGAGTTACTGATACTAATTCAAAGTCTTCTTCCTTCTTCTCCCAGGAAGTCATCTTCTTTATAAGATCGCTACCCATTCTATTGCCACACTTCATCCGGATTCGCTCTCGATTCAAGGAACCGTACTAGACGGCTACTTCTGATGATGGATTCGTCCTGGACCAATCAATCCTCCTCCCTCAGCCTCGACCTCAGCGTCGGCCCTCTTCGGTCTCCCGACCATGCTCCGGTGAGTTCAAACTGATGCTATTGCCTTAGACCTCTTCGTGTCTTCGATGGATTAGGGGAACCTGTTGTTCATCAATCATGGCTTGTTCATATGCAGCCCGATCGAAGGAGTCCACCAAGAAAGGAAGAGGTTAATTCTTTGTAGCTATTTGATCGTTGCTGCAGTGTCTTGCTCTCCTAAAACGCAGTCTCGCTTGCGGAACGCAGGTCGGAGTTATAGAGGCCAAGCTGAACCAGATAAGCAAGGAGAACAAGAGGCTCGCCGAGATGGTCAGCGACATGCACATGAACTACAGCGCTCTCCGCGGTCGATTGTTCGATCTCGCAAGCATCCCTCCCCAGGAAAAAGGATCAGTCTCGCCGAAGAGGAAGAGGGTCGACGGAGTCAGCTGCAAGTACCAGATCAAGCATGGCGAAGACCCCATGCCCAAGACCTCCAAGATGTACGTCCGAATCGACCCCGACCGATTCGAGTTTGGTGAGTTCGATCTTTGAGCAAAGAATGGCATATCATTTAGTCGACATCGGAAACGAAAGGAGGAATTATGAGATGGGTGTTTTGGTGTTGTTAGGTGGTGAAGGATGGGTATCAATGGAGGAAATATGGTCAGAAGGTCACAGAGGACAACCCCTTCCCTCGAGCTTACTTCAGATGCTCCTTTGCTCCTTCCTGTCCCGTCAAGAAGAAGGTACCGATCGAGAGATCAAAACTCCTCACCATCAAATATACATCTGGTGATCATCATCATCATCATCATCGCTTTGGCTCATTAGGTTCAAAAGAGCGGTTCGGATCACAGTGCAGCAGCAGTACTCCCGTGTCCATCGATCGATGTAGAACACACCTCGCAACCTTACGATCTCGACGAGGTCGAAATGCCAAAGCTGCAGAGACTGCTGGTGGAGCAGATGGCCTCGGCGTTGACCAAGATCAAGCATGGCGAAGACCCCATGCCCAAGACCTCCAAGATGTACGTCCGAATCGACCCGACCGATTCGAGTTTGGTGAGTTCGATCTTTGAGCAAAGAATGGCATATCATTTAGTCGACATCGGAAACGAAAGGAGAATTATGAGATGGGTGTTTTGGTGTTGTTAGGTGGTGAAGGATGGGTATCAATGGAGGAAATATGGTCAGAAGGTCACCAGAGACAACCCCTTCCCTCGAGCTTACTTCAGATGCTCCTTTGCTCCTTCCTGTCCCGTCAAGAAGAAGGTACCGATCGAGAGATCAAAACTCCTCACCATCAAATATACATCTGGTGATCATCATCATCATCATCATCATCATCATCATCATCATCGCTTTGGCTCATTAGGTTCAAAAGAGCGCAGAAGATGGATCGCTCTTGCTGGCGACATACGAAGGCGAGCACAACCACGATCGGCCTTCGCGGGATGATGTGTACAGTGTTTCGGATCACAGTGCAGCAGCAGTACTCCCGTGTCCATCGATCGATGTAGAACACACCTCGCAACCTTACGATCTCGACGAGGTCGAAATGCCAAAGCTGCAGAGACTGCTGGTGGAGCAGATGGCCTCGGCGTTGACCAAAGATCCAAGCTTCACTGCTGCGATCGCCACTGCGATATACGACAGAATGCTTGGGTCTCCACCAGCTTAACGCTGAGTACATACATTCTACGACTTGTGCTGTACAAAAGAAGAGAACTCAATCTCACCGAGTTCACTTCTCGATCAATGATCAGCTCTTCAATCCTGTCGCGCATGAGGCCAATCAATCAATCAAAAAGAGAAACAAATATGTAACGATACATATCAGTATGTCGAATTTCCAATAGCAAAAAATCATGTATGAGAAAGGAGAAGGTTCATAGGAAATAATCAATGTTGTGCCATGATTATGTGAATCGAGTTGAGATGACTTATGAAGGAATGAAATGAAGAATGATATTTTTTTGATGAAGATACGGTGCTCCCTATTTATATACACTAGGAGGAAGGATTTTTCTCAACAGAGCAATAAGATTTCCTCATGTAATTGGGGAAATCTTCGTTGTTATCATGCCCCTGTAAGATGGTGCTCCTGTCAATGATGTCGATCTTGAACCGATGCGATAAAAATAGTTTGCGAACGATAGGCTTTATGAGTGAGTCTACTAATTGATCAACTGTATGTACATGAGAAACACATAGTTGATATTTGACAACTTATTTTCAGTGAAAGTCGATGGTAATGTGTTTTATGGATGAGTGAAATACTGGATTGTCGCACAGATAAGTGGCTCCGATATTATCACAATATATTATAGGAGTAGAGGTAGAGTCGATATCAAGTCCCTTGAGCAGATTCGTGACCTAATTGAGTTTTGTAATAGCGGTTGCAATGACACAGTATTCACCTTCAATTGTAGATCATACAACTATCTTTTGTTTCTTAGAGCTCTAACTAATTGGATTAGCTCCAAGGAAGATAATAAACCTCGACATGGATGTTCTATCATCAAAGTTTCATGCCTAATCAGCATCAACAAAGGCATGGAGATGAAGGGGGGAGTGTTTGCGGAAAAAAAGACCATGATTGAGGGTTCCATTAAGATATCAAAAAAATTGTTTAACTGCAGACCAATACATAGTAGATAGCTGATACATGAATTGTGATAATTTATTAACCGCAAATGAGATATCTAGGTAGGTGAGAGATAAATACTTTAAGGAGTAAAGTACTTGGCGGTATTAAGTTAGGTCCGTAACATGGCTTCCATCACATAATTTGAGTGATTTACTAGTAGACAGAGGAGTTGTAACCGTTTTTGCGTCTTGCATATTCATCCTTGATAGCAGATCATGAATATATTTTCTTTATTATAGGAAGAGTTTTGAAGATATATATTACTTCTACTCCTAGAAAGTAGCTCAAGGTTCATAAATCTTTGAGGAAGAATCGATATGCTAAATGCTTAAGGAATACCCTGATCTCCATAGGATTATTGCCCGTGACAATAATATCATTCACATATACTAGAAAATATATTACATTGCCACTTAGGTATCAGACTTAGAGTTGATGAAGCCAATTGATATAAAAAATAAACTAAGTTCAGTGTACCAAGCTCTTGAAGCTTGATAAAGTTCATAAATAGCTTTCTGTAGTTTACAAACATCCATTGGATACTGAAAGTAGATGAAGCCAAAAGATTACTACATAAAGACATCTTAAGTGAGGGTCCCTCATAAAAAGATATTATTAATATCGATTTGTCGTAAATGTCAACTTTTTGAGATGGTCAAACTCATGATAAGTTAGATTGTTGTGAGTTTAACAACAGGACTAAATGTCTCTATGAAGTCAATACCAGGATGTTGGTAAAACCCTTTAGTCACTAGACGCATTTTATATCTGGCAACGGATCCATTTGGGTTCTACTTAATTCGAAAGACCCACTTACACCCAATAATATTTTGTATGGGATGAAAGGGTACAAGAGTCCATATAGAATTATAGAGGAGGGCATTATATTCTTCACACATAGTTTTACACTAGTATGGAGATTTTTTGGCTTGAGTAATTATAATAGGTTTATTAGTCTTTGACGAGGATTTTGTCATAACATGTAGGTCAAGGACTTGACTGTAGGGAAATCTAAGGGCGACGTCACATGTGCAATGGAAGAACAGAAAACAAAAACCCCAAATTTTTCAAAAAGTTGTTCATCATCATGTGAAGATTGGTATACAAAAACCTACGAAACTTAAAACCACGTGTGAGATTGTTGTGTTACCTAGGGAGATTATATATTCTTGAATCCTTGCAGATTTGTAGGAGATGATGAAGGAGGTCAAGTGCCCTCCTCTCTAGCGGTGATCCACATAGTAAGGTTGTGACGAGGCTCCTTAAATCGCTGCCCAAAACTCCACACCTAATATCTGAGAAGGAGAAGGGGAGAGGAGAATAGGATGTGGCAACTAAGAAATCTCTGACCTATGGGTGTTTGGTTCCCTCCTATTTATAGAGGCCCTATGTCAACTTAACCTTAATGGATCCTACCTTATTAGGTATTGGATCTCCATCCAACTACCTAAGCCTCTTAGATTAGTGGATCTCTATCCAATATTCTCTCAGTGGCTCTTATTGGATCTCATCCATATGATCCAATAATTTAGGAGATGGTGTTGTTAGACCTATATGATTTCTACTCGAATCTCGTTTTTATCGGATTCTCCGATAAAATATTAAATAATATAATAAGTAAAAAGAATGTGTATTACTCATGTGATTGGTTGTCTATGGGCTATAGGTTGTGTTGTTGGTATGGGTGGTGGAGAGGCATTGACACGGGTTGGAGCAGGATAAGGTACTTTAGTGTCACTAGTCTAAAAATAGGGTAAAGGTAGTGGTTGTGTTTCTGAGGGCATTACTTCAACAATAGAGGAATTGGACTGTTGTTGTAGCGATGATAGTAGGTCAGCAAGATGAAGAGACAATAGCAATAAGGGGGAAGACGTTTTGGCTTTCTGAGGTATAAAGGGTAGTGAGCAAAGCTGTAGATCTTCATTTAGTAGTTCTTGTAGCTGAGGATATGAGCAATGAAGAACATGAAGAGTTTTGCAGCGTAGAACTCTATTGGAGGGCAACGTAGGTGCTTTCTCCGATGAGGAAGAATAGAAAGGCTTCATTGATAGAAAGCGCTCGATGACAATCACTGTTGTGCCTTGCTTAGAGTGATGGTAGTGAGTTCTCAAATGCGTTGCTTCTACCTTTTTTTTATGCTATTGTTGAAGATGTCATGAAGGCCACGATCTCTAGAGGGTGTTTGGGTGAGCAGATATATTCTTGTGAGTGTGCGGCCTAGAAGAGAAGGTCAATTCTATTGGCAAAAGAAGAAATGGATCGATTGCACTAAGGAAATCTTGTTGCTTTGATACCATGAAAAAAAGAAACAAAGAAGATTTTTTTTTTCGTGAAGATATGGTGCTTCCTATTTATACACGTTAGGAGGGAGGATTTTGATAAGATTTTCTCATGCAGTTGGGAAAATCTTAGCTGCTATCAACTTATTCCTAAATCAAAAAGAAAAAAAAATACAACTATATGGTGCATTCATTTATGAACCAAACTCAAAAGAAGGTGGAATGAACAGATAATAAGGAAATAACTTAAAGATGTAAGGAAAAGGAAAAAGCATTCTAAACATACAAAATAATTGTCATCCAAAGACATTAAAGGAGGATTAGGAACTGCTTTCGAAATCATTTATGAATTCAGCTTGAAAGAATATATTTCAAGAAAAACATGAATGAAAGTCGAAGGAAAAAGAGATCGGAAGCAGAATATGTAATGATTTGAATGTTATTAAAAACCAAACACCGACAGTGTAAGCAAAATTTTAGTAGCAAAGAAGAAATGAATGCAAATCTTATATTTTTTTATTAATTACTGTGATAAATTTGAAAACTAATTAATTTATGATCTCATCAACTTCTCCACATCCAAACTTATGAAAATTATGATTATAAGGAGCCATGGACGAGACAAAGTGGCTTTCGTTCGTTATGTTCTTTTGGCACTCTACACACGAATAGGATGGATACCTTCAGATTGATTAGCTAAATGAAAGTAATAATAATATCGGGATGGAAAAGCTCCTATGGCTGCATCAACTCCCATTCATTTAGAAAACAAATAATGATTCCCCTCTTCGATAATAAAAAAATCTTCCATTGTATCGAGTACTTGTTCATACTGGCTATTATGCTAGATCGATCATGTCCGATCGAAACATTACGAAGCTAAAAGGTCTTCGGCTTAGATGGCAAAGAGCACCTGTAGATTGGTTTAAAGTTAATATTGATGGATCTTTGTCTCTCATCTTGCAGGATAGAGACGCTAGATTCAGACTGAGAAACTAAACAACTCTTGTCACAATTCATTTTTATAACTATTTCATATTTGATATGGGAAATGTCAAGGTTATTCGAATCAACCGGTTTGATTCAGGGTCACGTATAGCTCGAGCAACCGTCGATGAAAAAACGGAGTCACAAGTGAACGATGATCATCGACCTCTAAAAAAATGAATTAGGGGGCTTTGACTCAATGAAATATTTTATAATATAGACAGAATATGAGATTATTTATAATAGCTTAGTTTGGGTGACTGCATTGTCAATCCGAATATGAGATCACTCTCATATTAGTCTTGAGGTGAAAAATAGAGTCATACGTAAAAACGCATGTAATAGTGATTTGGTGGGTTTAGCCCACTGAAAAATTTTATAATATGGATGAAAGATTCTTTATAGTAACTTAGGTTGGGTGGTGAGTTTGATTCACTTTGCTGATGAACTATGATTGAGGATGAACATCTTATAATTAATACTGTCTTTAAGAGTGTAATCAAACGGCTGCTAGAAAAGCTAGGATTGACAAATGTAATATTATTTGAGAGGAATTGTTCTCTAAGATAGTAACCATCCTGAAATCCTCCAAAATGATTTCATAAAATATTTTGGTAGAACAATAAAATCTTAATAGATTTCCCTTTGAAAAAGAAAACTAGGCAATGACTACACAATCAAAAACAAAAATATGGGCCCAACTTAGTGAACAAAAGTATCGTGGTTGATGAGTCAACTTGGTCCACAGGTCAATGTCGAGAGCCTTCTGTTGGCTGAGCTGGATGCCGAGGTCGATCGAGCCCTCGCGACGAGATGTTGATCAGAATTCCTTGGTCTGCCGATCCGAGCATCGTTTATGCTGGGTCGTATCTCTCCGTCTTTGGGGCGGTTGGCAGCTCATTCTCGTACACTGGATGGCGATTCCCGAGTTGAGACGCTCGCGGGTCGTGGGCGGTCGCTTTCCTGCAAAAATGGCCTTCGTCGGGTGATTCCCGACTTTAGCCCCTCCGATGAGCAAGTCAGTGGAGTGTTTAATTGATCCCCCCCACCCCCGGGCCAAATGTCGGCTAAAGGTCTTTATATTACTGTACATGGGTTGGTCATACATGAGTTGGCGTGGTGGACGTGCCAAACAGTGCCTTGGTACGGATTCTAACTTGGCGTGTCTCGGGGGTAGTGTCGTCTTGGGATTCCCGAGACGAGACGTGTTGAGCAGCGCCTTAGTACGGATTCTAACCTAGCATGTGGCATCGGTTGTGACGTGTCTTAGGCCCAAAATATGCCGTATCACTCCCCCCCCCCTCTCCAAGGCGTGTTATGGGGTCCTTAAAGGGCCGGCGGCATGCTTGGGTCAGAGTAAGGCTGACTGCTTACGAGGGGATGCTGGATTAACTCGTTGTGGGGCGATTTAGAGGGGCGACGCCCCGTGCTTCGGGTAGGATTGACTCTGCTGATTGGGCGGTAAGACCCAACGAGGCGAAATTGACGTGGCGAAACCGACGAGGTGAACTGACGTGGCGAAACCGACATGTTGAACCGACGTGGCGAAACCAACGAGGCGAAACCGACGTGTCTGAGGTCGGGCATGGCTCGGATTTACGCTGCCGAGTTTGCAGTCGGCGAGCTAGCCGGAGTGGCTCGGTAGAGACTTGACGGGTTGCGAGTTGGGAGTCGACGTGGAGAGACTTGGATAATGGGACTAGCCTGGCGATTCGTGCATTGGATCGATCAAGATGTGATTCGAGCATCAGATTGGCCACAAGGCGTGGCTCGGGCATTGGATCGTCGAGATGCAACTCGGGAATTAGATTGGCCGCGGGCATGGCTCGGGCGTTAGATTGGGCCTGTGGGCCGAGCGACTGAGTTCCAGGCTCAGTTTTGGTGCTAGCGGGCCGCTAGTCGAGAGCAATCTAGAATCACCCGGGCACCGAGTGACTAAGCTCGGCTCCGAATTGAACCTAGGGACCGAGTGACTAAGCTCGGCTCCGAATTGAACCTAGGGACCGAGTGACTAAGCTCGGCTCCGAATTGAACCTAGGGACCGAGTGACTAAGCTCGGCTCCGAATTGAACCTAGGGACCGAGTGACTAAGCTCGGCTCCGAATTGAACCTAGGGACCGAGTGACTAAGCTCGGCTCCGAATTGAACCTAGGGACCGAGTGACTAAGCTCGGCTCCGAATTGAACCTAGGGACCGAGTGACTAAGCTCGGCTCCGAATTGAACCTAGGGACCGAGTGACTAAGCTCGGCTCCGAATTGAACCTAGGGACCGAGTGACTAAGCTCGGCTCCGAATTGAACCTAGGGACCGAGTGACTAAGCTCGGCTCCGAATTGAACCTAGGGACCGAGTGACTAAGCTCGGCTCCGAATTGAACCTAGGGACCGAGTGACTAAGCTCGGCTCCGAATTGAACCTAGGGACCGAGTGACTAAGCTCGGCTCCGAATTGAACCTAGGGACCGAGTGACTAAGCTCGGCTCCGAATTGAACCTAGGGACCGAGTGACTAAGCTCGGCTCCGAATTGAACCTAGGGACCGAGTGACTAAGCTCGGCTCCGAATTGAACCTAGGGACCGAGTGACTAAGCTCGGCTCCGAATTGAACCTAGGGACCGAGTGACTAAGCTCGGCTCCGAATTGAACCTAGGGACCGAGTGACTAAGCTCGGCTCCGAATTGAACCTAGGGACCGAGTGACTAAGCTCGGCTCCGAATTGAACCTAGGGACCGAGTGACTAAGCTCGGCTCCGAATTGAACCTAGGGACCGAGTGACTAAGCTCGGCTCCGAATTGAACCTAGGGACCGAGTGACTAAGCTCGGCTCCGAATTGAACCTAGGGACCGAGTGACTAAGCTCGGCTCCGAATTGAACCTAGGGACCGAGTGACTAAGCTCGGCTCCGAATTGAACCTAGGGACCGAGTGACTAAGCTCGGCTCCGAATTGAACCTAGGGACCGAGTGACTAAGCTCGACTTCGAATTGAACCTAGGGACCGAGTGACTAAGCTCGGCTCCGAATTGAACCTAGGGACCGAGTGACTAAGCTCGGCTCCAAATTGATCCTGGGGACCGAGTGACTAAGCTTGGCTCCGAATTGATCCTAGGGACCGAGTGACTAAGCTTAGCTCTGAATTGATCCTAGGGACCGAGTGACTAAGCTTAGCTCCAAATTGATCCTGGGGACCGAGTGACTAAGCTCGACTTCGAATTGAACCTAGGGACCGAGTGACTAAGCTCGACTTCGAATTGAACCTAGGGACCGAGTGACTAAGCTTGGCTCCGAATTGAACCTAGGGACCGAGTGACTAAGCTTGGCTCCGAATTGATCCTAGGGACCGAGTGACTAAGCTTGGCTCCGAATTGAACCTGGGGGCCGAGTGACTAAGCTTGGCTCCGAATTGATCCTAGGGACCGAGTGACTAAGCTTGGCTCCGAATTGATCCTAGGGACCGAGTGACTAAGCTTAGCTCCAAATTGATCCTGGGGACCGAGTGACTAAGCTTGGCTCCGAATTGATCCTAGGGACCGAGTGACTAAGCTTGGCTCCGAATTGATCCTAGGGACCGAGTGACTAAGCTTAGCTCCAAATTGATCCTGGGGACCGAGTGACTAAGCTCGGCTCCGATTTCGATGTTGATGGGTCACAAGTCGGGAGTGATCTAGAGCGACCCAGGCAAGGAATGAACCTGGGGGCCAAGTGACTAAGCTCGGCTCCGATTTCGATGTTGATGGGTCACAAGTCGGGAGTGATCTAGAGCGACCCAGGCAGGAAATGAACCTGGGGGCCAAGTGACTAAGCTTGGCTCCGAATTGAACCTGGGGGCCGAGCGACTGAGTCCAGGCTCAGGTTTTGGTGCTAGCGGGCCGCTAGTCGAGAGCAATCTAGAATCACCCGGGCAGGAAATGAACCTGGGGGCCAAGTGACTAAGCTTGGCTCCGAATTGATCCTAGGGACCGAGTGACTAAGCTTGGCTCCGAATTGATCCTAGGGACCGAGTGACTAAGCTCGGCTCCGATTTCGATGTTGATGGGTCACAAGTCGGGAGTGATCTAGAGCGACCCAGGCAAGGAATGAACCTGGGGGCCGAGTGACTAAGCTCGGCTCCAATTTCGGTGCCGGCAGGTCACAAGTCAAGAGCGATCTAGAGCGACCCAGGCAGGAAATGAACCTGGGGGCCGAGTGACTAAGCTTAGCTCCAAATTGATCCTGGGGACCGAGTGACTAAGCTTGGCTCCGAATTGAACCTAGGGACCGAGTGACTAAGCTTGGCTCCGAATTGAACCTAGGGACCGAGTGACTAACTCGGGCTCGGGTTCCAATGTCGACGGGTCATAAGTCGAGAGCGATCTAGAGCGACCCAGGCAGGAAATGAACCTAGGGACCGAGTGACTAAGCTCGACTTCGAATTGAACCTAGGGACCGAGTGACTAAGCTTGGCTCCGAATTGAACCTAGGGACCGAGTGACTAAGCTCGGCTCCGATTTCGATGTTGATGGGTCACAAGTCGGGAGTGATCTAGAGCGACCCAGGCAGGAAATGAACTTGGGGGCCGAGTGACTAAGCTAGGCTCCGAATTGAACCTAGGGACCGAGTGACTAAGCTTGGCTCCGAATTGAACCTAGGGACCGAGTGACTAAGCTCAGCTCCGAATTGAACCTAGGGACCGAGTGACCGGGTTTCAGTGTCGACGGGTCATAAGTCGAGAGCGATCTAGAGCGACCCAGGCAGGAAATGAACCTGGGGGCCAAGTGACTAAGCTTGGCTCCGAATTGATCCAGGGGACCGAGTAACTAAGCTCGATTCGAAATTGAACCTAGGGACCGAGTGACTAAGCTTAGCTCTGAATTGATCCTAGGGACCGAATGACTAAGCTTAGTTCCGATTTGAACTTGGGGGCCGAGTGACTAAGCTTGGCTCCGAATTGAACCTAGGGACCAAGTGACTAAGCTCGGCTCCAATTTCGGTGCCGGCAGGTCACAAGTCAAGAGCGATCTAGAGCGACCCAGGCAGGAAATGAACCTGGGGGCCGAGTGACTAAGCTTAGCTCCAAATTGATCCTGGGGACCGAGTGACTAAGCTTAGTTCCGATTTGAACTTGGGGGCCGAGTGACTAAGCTTGGCTCCGAATTGAACCTAGGGACCGAGTGACTAACTCGGGCTCGGGTTTCAGTGCTGACGGGTCGTAAGTCAGGAGCAATCTGGAGTGACCCGAGCAGGAAATGAACTTGGGGGCCGAGTGACTAAGCTCGATTCGAAATTGAACCTAGGGACCGAGTGACTAAGCTCGGCTCCGATTTCGATGTTGATGGGTCACAAGTCGGGAGTGATCTAGAGCGACCCGGGCAGGAAATGAACTTGGGGGCCGAGTGACTAAGCTTGGCTCCGAATTGAACCTAGGGACGAGTGACTAAGCTTGGTTCTGAATTGAATCGCTCAGCTCCGAATTGAACCTGGGGACCGAGTGACCGGGTTTCAGTGTCGACGGGTCATAAGTCGAGAGCGATCTAGAGCGACCCAGGCAGGAAATGAACCTGGGGGCCAAGTGACTAAGCTTGGCTCTGAATTGATCCTGGGGACCGAGTGACTAAGCTCAGCTCCGAATTGAACCTAGGGGCCGAGTGACTAAGCTTAGCTCTGAATTGATCCTAGGGACCGAGTGACTAAGCTTAGCTCCAAATTGATCCTGGGGACCGAGTGACTAAGCTTGGCTCCGAATTGAACCTGGGGGCCAAGTGACTAAGCTTGGCTCCGAATTGAACCTAGGGACCAAGTGACTAAGCTCGGCTCCAATTTCGGTGCCGGCAGGTCACAAGTCAAGAGCGATCTAGAGCGACCCAGGCAGGAAATGAACCTGGGGGCCGAGTGACTAAGCTTAGCTCCAAATTGATCCTGGGGACCGAGTGACTAAGCTTGGCTCCGAATTGATCCAGTGGGACCGGTAACTTAAGCTCGATCGAATGAAACTAGGGGCGATGACTAAAGCTTAAAGCTATGAATTGATTCCTAGGGACCGAATGACTAAGCTTAGTTCGATTTGAACCTTGGGAGGCCGAGTGACTAAGCTTGACTCCGAATTGAACCTAGGGACCAAGTGACTAAGCTCAGCTCGATTTCGATGCCGGCAGGTCGCAAGTCGGGGGCGATCTGAAGCGACCCGGGCAGGAAATGAACCTGGGGGTCGAGTGACTAAGCTTAGCTCCAAATTGATCCCGGGAACCGAGTGACTAACTCGGGCTCGGGTTTCGGTGCCGACGGGTCGCAAGTCGAGAGCGATCTGGAGAGATCCGGGCAAAAAATGAACCCTAGGGGCTTAGTGACTAAGCTCGGATCCAAATTGAACCTAGGGACCGAGTGACTAAGCTCGACCCTGATTTCGATGCCGACGGGTTGCAAGTCGAGAGCGATCTAGAGCGACCCGGGCAGGAAATGAACTTGGGGGCCGAGTGACTAAGCTTGGCTCTGAATTGATCCTGGGGACCGAGTGACTAAGCTCGGTTTTGAATTGAACCTGGGGGCCGAGCGACTAAGCTTGGCTCTGAATTGAACCTGGGGATCGAGTGACTAACTCGGGCTCGGGTTCCAATGTCGACGGGTCATAAGTCGAGAGCGATCTGGAGCGACCCGAGCAGGAAATGAACCTGGGGGCCAAGTAACTAAGCTTGGCTCCGAATTGATCCAGGGGACCGAGTAACTAAGCTCGGTTCCAAATTGAACCTGGGGGCCGAGTGACTAAGCTCAGCTCTGAATTGATCCTAGGGACCGAATGACTAAGCTCAGTTTCGATTTGAACCTAGGGGTCGAGTGACTAAGCTCGGTTCCGAATTGAACCTAGGGACCAAGTGACTAAGCTTGGCTCCGATTTCGGTGCCGACATGTCGCAAGTCGGGAGCGATCTGAAGCGACCCAGGCAGGAAATGAACCTGGGGGCCGAGTGACTAAGCTTGGCTCCGAATTGATCTCGGGGACCGAGTGACTAACTCGAGCTCGAGTTTCGGTGTCGACGGGTCGCAAGTCGGGAGCGATCTAGAGAGACCCGGCAAGAAATAGGGGCTAAGTGACTAAGCTCGGATCCGAATTGAACCTAGGGACCGAGTGACTAAGCTCGGCTCTGATTTCGGTGCCGACGGGTCGCAAATCGAGAGTGATCTAGAGCAACCCGAGCAAGAAATGAACTTGGGGGCCGAGTGACTAAGCTTGGCTCTGAATTGATCCTCGGGACCGAGTGACTAAGCTTGATTCTGAATTGAACCTGGGGGCCGAGCGACTAAGCTTGGCTCCGAATTGAACCTAGGGATCGAGTGACTAAGCTCGGCTTCGATTTCGGTGCCGACGGGTCGCAAGTCGGGAGCGATCTGGAGTTACCCGGGCAAGAAATGAACCTGAGGGCCGAGTGACTAAGCTCAGCTCCGAATTGAACCTAGGGACCGAGTGACTAAGCTCGGCTCCGATTTCGGTGCCGACGGGTCGTAAGTCAAGAACCGATCTGGAGCGGCTCGGGCAAGAGTTGGGCTGGCGAGCCGCAGGTCGGGAACCGATCTGGAGCGGCTCGGGCAAGAGCTGGGTTGGCGACCCGCAAGTTGAGAAACGACATGGAGCGACTCGGGCAAGAGCTGGGCCGGCATCATGGCAGGATGATAATGGCCAATCGCTAGTTAGGGGACCGAGCTGTGTGGCTCAAGAGGAGACTGGTCCCGTTGGTCAAGTAGCTGATCTCGGGCTTAGGTCTACCGACCGGAGACCCTTTGTCACGAGTGGTGCCATCGCACCACGTGGCGTGCTGGCTGGGGCCACGCAACTTCCGACTCGGGCCGATCGGGCCTCCTACGAGCTTGCGATTGGGGCACCGGAGCCGCTCCTTGGGCTTGCTCCATCCTCGGCCTCTTGTTGTCCTCATGCCTCCCTAGCATTAGGGCTTCAGCGGCGATGTATTGATTGGTGCGTTAGAGCATCTTGGGGATGGTCGTGGGTGGTTTCTCGACAAGTGACCAAAAGAACCTCGAGGGCCTCAAGCCCATCAGGAATGCCTGCATGGTTACAGAAGGGTGAGCATCCGGGAATCCCTAGATTTCCGCGGCAAAGCGCACCATGAATTGGGAGAGCAATTCGCCCTCATGTTGAGATAACGCCAGCAAGGTGGCGATGGAAGGCTTGGGTCGCACGCTAGCGAGGAAGTTTTGCTTGAACTCTCTTGCGAGCTGGTCGAAGGATGAGACTGAGAGTGGGCGTAGCCAGCTGAACCATGTTCGTACCGGTCCTCTGAAGGTGATCGGGAATGCCCAACACATCAGGGCGTCAAAGGTGTCGTAGAGGGCCATCTGAGCCCGAAACGCCACGACATGCTCTATGGGGTCGGAGCCGTCGTCATACATCTCCAATGCCGACAGCCTAAAGTTGAGGGGTATAGGCTTGTCCTATATTTCCCGAGTAAAGGGGGATCCACCTGAGCCGCCTTCGCTGGACTCGCTCCGCGATTTTCGGAACTCGCGTCGGAACTCGTCCAGGTGTTGGCTGACCCGGGATGGCTGGGCCTTGAGCGAGTCATTCGTCAGGTCAGACAATATGGTGTCAGGCTCGGAGCGGGGCGGTGTGATTCGGCAAGGTGCGGGTATGCTCTGCTCGGGCAGACCTCTCGGGTTCGTCGTTTGATCTTGGGCTTCTCCTATCCCGACCTGCTCCCTGCTCGACCTTTGTCGGGTCGGGTCAGTCGGGGGAGTTGCTAGCCGCACGATCTGGAGAATGAGTGGAGCGAGCGTCTGCATCATTCCTACCATTGCTTGCACTTGCTTGGTCAGGCTAAAGAATGCCTCGGGTGACATGGCCAAGGGTCCTATGGTAAGTTCAGGGGGCAACAACCCCGGGTTATTGAATAGACACTAGCAGCGATCTAGCGTCGAGGCTGGGATCCCCCCATCTCGAAGGATGAGGAGGGGTTGATCTCCAGGCCCGACAAAAGGGTGACCGACCGGTGGTTCTCCCTCGGGGAGAGCTCTCGTGAGATGCTCCTACGACATGGCCATTCTTCTAGCGCCAAAATGTTAGTGAACAAAAGTACCGTGGCTAATGAGTCAATATGGCTTGGTCCACGGGTCGATGTCGGGAGCCTTCTGTTGGCTGAGCTGGATGTCGAGGTCGACCGGGCTCTCGCGATGGGGTGTTGATCAACGTTCCTCGGTCTACCGATTCGGGCATCGTTTATGCTGGGCCGCGTCTCTTCGTCTCTTACACTGGATGACGATTCCCAGGTTGAGACGCTCGCGAGTCGTGGGTGACCGCTTTCTTGCAAAAATGGCCTTCATTAGGTGATTCCCAACTTTGGCCCCTCCGACGAGCAAGTCAGTGAAGTGTTTAATTGATTTCCCCCTCCCCCCTTAGGCCAGATGCCGACCAGAGGTCTTTATATTATTGTATGTGGGTCGGTCGTACATGGGTTAACGTGGTGGACGTGCCAAATAATGCTTTGGTACGGATTCTGACTTGGCGTGTCTCGGGGGGCAGTGCCGTCTCGGGATTTCCGGGATGAGACGTGCCGAGCAGCGCCTTAGTACAGACACGTCGGCTATGACATGTTTTGGGTGGGGGTGGGGGCATCGAGTCATTTTTTATTGTGATTGTGATTGTGCACACAAGTCATTGATTGATTGATTGTGATTGGGCACACAAGTCATTTCCAAAGTCAGAGATCCAATTAATTGTATGTTGATTTGATCTCGATCCTTTTACGTCAGCGTGGTGAAGGACCATTTCCCCCTTGGTTTCTGTCCCTTTCATGATATTTATTTTCAAACCTCTTTTCTTCTCTTTTCATGGTCAAACACTACAACATATTTTGCCTTTGGCAAAGTATTTAATCTACATTAGGCTCTAACATCTTTTCTTTATGTACACTTTACACTTTGATCTTACATTTGAGTGGACTCTGTTAATCTTGAATTTGATAAATTTTATTTTTTAAAAAAATTTGTCTTAAAATTTTTTTTTACAAAACACCTCAACTTCCAAAAAATCTTACAGACTATTTCATCTTTTTGAAATGGTAAAAGTAATCATCCAATAACTCTTGTATTTTCCCCTCGAAAGCTGTATCTTCTCTCTCACCTTTTTAATTAATCATGTACCAATTCAACCAATCTAAAACTTATAAATTATATTGATCAGTTTACTGATATATATATATATATATATATATATATATATATATATATATATATATATTATAATTAAAATAAAATTAATAAAATATAAACAATAACTAAAATTTCTAACTATAAAGTCAAGAGTAATATAATAATAATATTTATATATTTTTAAAATAAAATTATAATAATATTTAAAAAGCTTAAAAATAAATTTGAAAGGTATATATGACCATTATTCTTAAATTTTAAGTTTTTAAAAATATTTCATTTACTAATTTTGATACTTAAAAAGTTAAATTTATCCAGAAAATATCAATATATATATCATTTTAATATCAAAAATAAATTATATTAAATATTAATTTATAATTTATAAAATAGTTGTGAGACCAACCATACTTTATATTATTAAAATTATATATATATAACTATAGTAAATTTTTAAAAATAATAAAATTATAATCAATAAATTTTAAAATATTAATGATAAAGTAAAGAATAATATAACAATAATATTTATATATTTTAAAAAATAAAAAATATAAATGCTTGGATTTGGCGAACCAAATTTTTATGATAGACTTCTCACCTATTTAGAAGATCAAATATTAAAAAATTATTACGTGACACATCGTATTTTTATAAAAATTAAAAAAGTAATTAAAAAATTAAAATATTCAAATGCTAAAAATATTAGAAAAATATCAAAAAAATCATAAAGGTCAATCTAGTTGCCATTTAAATGTTTCATAAAAATCTCACAATAATTTGATTAATCTTTTATATCAGGTACATGATAACAACAACAACAAGAAACTTATAAGTCCCAACTATTTACGTTTAGCTACATAGATTTTTTATCACTATTGAGGTCTATAAAAAATTATATATTTAGTTAAATTCAGAATACTTAAAATTTTATTATATATCAATTAAGGTTATTTTAAGTCTTCTATACCACATCTAAAGATCTTCTAAGTATATATTCATATCATTTTAAATAATTTTTTCTCATCTTCTCTTCAATCGAAACTTTTATATATGTTATATCAGATATACTAATTTTTATTTCACACAAAAATAATATATTTGATACCAGGGCCTATCTTTTATAGACCAAAATTTACCATAGGTTTGCCACCTATTTAAAAGCTCAAATATTATAAAGATCCGTTATATTTTGATGAAAATAAAAAAATTAAAATAATAAAAATAATAAACTATTCATATATTGAATAAATCATAAAAAAAATCTCTAAAATAAAAATGTCACAAATATCAATTTGGGTGCTATTCCAAAGTTTCCTGAAAATCTCATAGCATTTTAACGAGTCCCATGACCTCTCTTTTTGGGGGACCAAACTTTTACCATGGGTTTATAAGCTTTTTAGAAGCTCAAATGTTATAAAACATTACAAGAATCCATCATATTTTGGTGAAAATGGAAATGACTTAGAGAAAATAAAAAAAATGGTAGATTGAATAAGTTAGAAAAATATCAAAAAAATCTCTAAAATACAAAAAAGCGTTACAAATGTTCATTTAGGTGACATACAAAGATTTCATAAAAATTTTAAATGATTTTGACCCATTCTTGTATCAAATATACTCTTTTTGATCTCACCCAAAGCTTAACTAATACACTAGGTGAGGATTTTTTATTTAATAGATTTTTTTTGGTATTTTCAAATCAAATTTTTTCTTATTTGTTTTTTAATTTTCATAAAAAATATGATGCATCCATGCAATATTTTTTTTTACATTTTATCTTCTAAATAGGTGAAAAACCCACTCTAAAAATTTGGTTCAAAAAAAAAAAATCCAAGCCCTTTATATTATATTTTTATTTTACAAAATATAAATATTATTATTATATTATTCTTTAATTTATAGTTAATAATTTTTAAATTTATCGATTATCGATTATTGAATTTTTGTATGTTTATTTTTTTACTTTAATAATATAAATTGATATATTTCAATAAATTATTTAATATATTTTTTTAATATTAAGATGATATACATTAATATTTTTGGATAAAATTAACTTTTTAAGTGTCAAATTCAATAAATAAAATATTTTTTAACTTAATATTTTAAAATATTAGGAAAAAGGACTAGAATTTTGAGGCTCCCAACAGTAGATGGGCTCCCAACATGATCAATAAAGGTTTGAAAACTTAGTAATGCCATCATTGCCTCAAAATTAAATTCTCACACGTATTCCACGTTTTAATTATGTTATTTTTAACCCTCTTTAAAAATAACATAATTGTTACTACAAACTTTAATATGTCAAAAAATATTTCTTTCATTTAATATTATCTTCCACGTATACACACACCCTATAAACCTCCATATGATGAGCATAAGTGAACATTTTACTAAGAATCACCAACAGTTGATAATTTTAAAATTAAAATTATTAAAAACCCTTCGGATATTAATTTTAACAAATATTTATTTATTTATATACAAATGAAAATTTTAAATTTAGATAGACAAATATTTATTTAATTTTGTAAAAAAATACTTACCGAAAAATGTTCATATTTACCTACGTGGCAGTAAATATGCACTTATTAAGGGGGCAAGAACCAATGTGTACCAATAGCGAAGACGCGGCAGTTTCGGCTCGTGACACGACATGAGATGCACCTTAGCCACAAAATCGAACCCGCCGCAGAGCTCGCTCGCTCGCTCGTTCTCTATATCCCCGCCGCCCACCTGTGTACCCGCACCGCTCCCTCGACGCCGCCACGGTCTATTACCTCTCTTCCGCCGCCGCTCTGGGTGGGTGCTTCCCTCCCCCCAGATAATGGCGTGCGCACTCTCCACTCCAATCCTTCGCCTCGACGTGAGCCGCTGCCACTTACACTGAGCTGCGCTTAGTTTCTTAATTGCCTTCGGAAAAGATGCATCTTTTACGGGTTTATTTTCTGATCTTAGGTGACTTCTTCTCGGAGGGCATCGTGCGGCGCGAGGCTGGAAATCTGTCGAGGTAGTTCCCTGAAACCCCCTTTTGGATGCACTAGATAGTTGGTTTCTTGCCTTTTTTCTGCACTCGACGTGGGTTCTCTTTTGTTCTTTTTCTCAAATTAAGGGAATGGTTTGGGAAATCTTAGGGTTTGTTACCGAGAAATTGCAAATTCTTCGGTCAATGCATTCTGTTGATACAGAGATTCCGTTTTTCTTGTCCTGGTTATTAAAAAGATTATCACCCATCAAAAAAGTATTTTATGCAATTAAATGTACATATTTACATCAATTGAGCCCCACTTCCCTCTATCTTAACTCATGAAGATTCGGTACAACATTCAGAAAAGACAACCGAAAGCGAGACCTCAAACATTAACCGGTTACTCCTATTTATACGAATGCAAAATGTTATTTCTTTTTTGTTCATATCCCTTATCTCAGGTTTTGGTCGCAAGTTGATGTAGAAATTTCTGGCCTTAGGCCATTATGTCAACTATTTATTGCTCTAAATGATTAATAGCAGCGTTTGCATTTAGATTGCCTGCAAAGGACATAGGCGTGGCAGTTTGTTGGATTTGTTGCATTATAGACAGGAAAATCTTGGACTTTGTTCAGTCGTTCAACTATTTGGAACGACAACAAAATTTGGCTTCATCGTTTTGTTGGTTGGCATTGTTGTAGTGGCGTGGTACCAAGTTTGCCTGTGTCGCGTGGAAATTAGTGATTTCTTTGGAGCTCGAGAGGAGTGCCATTAGGATTTTACCTGAAATCTTCAGCTAAATTTTCATGTTTTTACAGACTCTTTCTTTCCTAGTTAGTGTTGGTTGAAAAAATTATTCCTCCTCCAACCATGTGAAAAATCTTGGTTTGAGATGCATTGGGTTTTCCATTATACATAGAAGATTATTTAGAATGCCCCTAACCTTCATATACATAAACCCATGAGGAAAGGTGTAGTCAAGCTCATTTGATTATCATACCCTTTACAATTCTTAGTCATGATTAACAGATAGATTAGAAACTATGTTATGTTGTTGTTCCATGCCATAACCCTTCTAGACCAATTTCAAAATCTGAGATGGGCTTTAGATACACTGATCTAAGTATGCTTATCCATCTACCCTTAATAGTTGAGAGAGTCAAGAACTTTACAGGTTTATCGCCTTCAAGAACTATTTTCTTTTCTTTTAAATTGTTTCAAAAATTAACTATGAACTTAAGCAGCTTTTATTTCTTGTCATTAGTTATTATACATCTTCTAAGCAATAAGCTTAGTAGCTCATGTCATGTATGATAATATGATATCTTTATATTTTTAAGTTTGAAATGTAATGAATCCATCGGTTACCTGGCATATAAAAGGAAAAGAAAATGAACATTTGAATATGAGAACCAATCAGTTTGTATTTGTTATAACTTGATGCATTTGGCCAGGTTTAGACTTCTTAGGAGCGAGAAGGAAATACCCCTGTCAAATTCTATCCTACAAAAATCCATCTTATGTGGTTCGGGCCATGGTGTTACCCGCTTCACACCCAAATCTAGATAATGAGGAGGAAAGAAAGCAGATGTCTGAAAGATATGGCTTTACACAAATTGGGGAGCCACTTCCAGATAACATTACACTGAAAGATATCATGGATACACTGCCTAAAATGGTGCTGAATCAATTTCTCAGGTTTTTCTTTTAGTTGATTATGTATGGTATGACTACTTATCAGAAGTTTTATTGAAGCTATTTGAAATCGATGACATGAAAGCATGGAGGTCAATTTTGATATCGGTGACTTCCTATGCATTGGGGATTTTGATGATTGCAAAAGCCCCATGGTATTTACTTCCTCTAGCTTGGGCTTGGACTGGCACGGCAGTGACAGGAGTTAGTTTCTTTGTCTCCTTGATATGCTTTCATATCTGTTTTCTGTTGAATGTTGCTACTAAAATCTTGTGATATTCATTTTCTTTCCTTGATTTTTCCACCTTACTAACACTTCTCTTTTGAAGTTTTTTGTGATAGGCCATGACTGCGCTCACAAGTCATTTTCGAGGAATAAATTGGTTGAAGACATCGTGGGAACCCTAGCATTTTTACCCCTAATATACCCATATGAGCCTTGGCGGTTTAAGCATGATAGGCATCATGCTAAAACAAACATGTCTGTTTCTTGTGATCTTTTCAAAATTCTTTTCCTTGTATTTACTCTTTTAAATGCACATACTTGTTAAGGATCACAAGGTCTCCAAGCGATATAATCTAGCTTACTATCCACGCACAATCTTTTTTGTTTCCAGGATCTTTCTAATGCAATAATCCTGTTTCTTGTTTTGGAGAATATACTTTTCCTGATTGGAATTTCACTTTACACAGTATTCATTTCATATCAAAATTATTTGGACTAAGACATGAAAAAAAAAAGTTCCCTGTTTTTACATTTTTCTTGGTTGAGATCTTTTTGCAAGTAAACAACACATGCACCAAAAAGGTAATTTTCAAAGTTATGCTTGATCTTTAATGGTTGTCCCTAAATTATCAGGTTGTCAGAAGATACTGCTTGGCACCCTGTATGGCCAGAGGAGTTCAACTCCTCCCCTCTTCTGAGGAAGGCAATAATATTTGGTTATGGACCATTCAGGCCTTGGATGTCAATAGCTCACTGGTATGTTAGCTGTAGACTCAAATAATGTTAATTTAGACTGCATTCATTGGCAAGTTTCCACAAAATTATCCAGCTTCCTGATAGTTTGATGCTAATTTTTCCCAAAATTAACAAGCGTCTAATAGGTTGATTTGGCACTTCGATTTGACAAAGTTCAGACCTTCTGAAGTTGGAAGGGTGAAGATCAGTTTAGCATGTGTATTTGCATTTATGGCTATTGGATGGCCATTGATTGTCTATAAGGCAGGGATCATAGGATGGATCAAGTTTTGGCTCATGCCATGGCTGGGATATCACTTTTGGGTACTATTCACTTCATTCCTTTTTCTTTTTTTCTTTTTATATAGCCAATAATTTTGTCTGCATTATGTTGTATGCCTTGGAATAAGACATTAACCATGGTCGCTTCATTCCTTTTTTCTTTTTTCTTTTTATATTGGCAATAATTTTGTCTGCATTATGTTGTATACCTTGGAATAAGACGATAACCATGGTCACTTGGGAAAACTTTTGTTATTTTACACTTCACACTCCAATTTTTACTTTTAATTTAGTTTCTTCTGAAATTTGCCTAGATGAGCACCTTTACAATGGTCCATCATACTGCTCCTCATATACCTTTCAAAACATCAGAAGAGTGGAATGCTGCTCAGGCACAACTTAACGGCACAGTTCACTGTAACTATCCTCGTTGGTATGTCATTAACTATTCAGCTTTTTTTTTTCCCTCACTCACGTTATTGGATTTTCAGCTTTGCTTAAATTATTTCCTGTTGTACTGTAGAACTTCTACCGATAAAAATCTTTGAGAATTAGGAAAATGTGACGTTTATATATGCTATCTATACAAAGGCCATACAATCACGGAATTAATCAGTTTATGAAGTTGCATAGTATTGGATTATCGCAGGTGTTGCCTTTGATTCACTCATGATTAGTTCTTAGTGCCCCAGAAAACTGAGACAAGTATATCCTACATGAAAATCATCAAAATGGAAAATCTTTCCTAGCATCTTGTAATGTCATCAGGTGCTATTGCCAAAAATTTATATCAAGGCTAGAGCTCTCCAGTTTCTCGTGTTGCAGGGCTGCTGAGTTAATAGTTTTTGTAACCGTGTGTGTTTGTGTATATAAACATCTGATATCTATTGGCAGGATTGAGATCCTATGTCATGATATCAATGTGCATATTCCGCATCATATTTCTTCTAGGATACCAAGTTACAACCTCCGGGCAGCTCATAAGTCACTCCAAGAAAATTGGGGAAAGGTGTGTTAGGACTTTTTTTTTTATCTGCATGCACTATTAGTATTGAAAAAAATGTTACTTTTAAGCATTCTCATTACTTTTGCCGAAATTTAATCAACAGTATCTCAATGAAGCCAACTGGAATTGGCGTCTCATGAAGACAATAATGACTATGTGCCACGTATATGACAAGGAGCGATATTACGTGCCATTCGATGACATTGCTCCTGATAACGAGTCGTACCCAATCAAATTCCTCCAAAAAGCCATGCCTGACTATGCATGATACTTAGATGCTGCTTTTGGATCCTTTCATCTCTTTGTCATCCAAGCAGCAGTAAGATGCAAGACACGATTGTTTGGTATGCTCAAATTTATTACATTTTTCTACGGAAGATATACTTCTGAAATTTTGACTTCAAATTAGTTGTTCAAACTTACTTGTTTCGGTTCTCTGCAGTATATACGGCTCTTTACATAAGATTTTGTTATGGATGGTTGCCAACAGAATGACATCCATTGAAATGGTTATTTGCTTGTTAATTGTGCTGAGTTGTGATGGCCAAGTGTGCTAAGTGTAATGTTCAAGGTGTGTGAAGTGTGTTTCAGGAAACTGCAAGACTGTTTTCCATAATTCAGCTTCATTCCTACACCATGTTGCCCTTTGATATATGGGGAATCTTAGCTCGATGATGTCAAAGCTGAAAAAGTTTACGGGATGCTGTTTCCTTCGGCTCGTGCATGAGGTTCCAACCAACGCAAAGTCGTAGAACAAGTGGTTTTAGTAAATGAGTACACCTGCAAAGCAGGAGAATATTTGGACTTGTTCTGTTGCACCTTCTGTTTCTGCATCAGTATATTTCACTTGATTCAACGTTTGATAAACTAAACCAGGATAATGTCATGTGTTGGATCTCGGATATCATATGGCAACTCTCTGACCCTCGAGTCGTCTTTGTTTTGAGTTCAATCTGCAGGAGGGTTGATTGTGTGAGCACCACCACCCTTAAATACAGTGTGTTTATGGTGTCTTGGATCCTATTAACACTTGTAAATATTCTTTGCAACATAGAAATATAAGTTGCATGGTATATTTGATTGAGACTTGGTGTTCAAAGTATCATGTAAATTTTTTACATCTAAAACATTGATTTAGTAAGACTTAATTGTTCATCCCTCTAACAAGTAAAGATAGGATTTTCATGTCCTTAATTTGCAATGATATCCTTATTAAAAAAAAAAAGTCAAAACATTATTTTATTAGAAGTTTACTAAATTTATATTACAGAAGAGTAATTTTATTAAAAGTTTACTATATTTTTCTTATGATTAAAATGAAAAGAAAGAATTTTTGGGTATGAATAAAGGAAACAAACTAACATTACAACGTTTCCAATACACAGCGTGAGAGAAAAAAAATAGATCGTCAGGTCTTCAGTGGTTTTCTAAAGACGAAATCTATTTCCTTTCCTTTCACAGTCGCTTCATTTAGCCAAATTGGACCGGACCCGTCGGTTCGCTTGGGTCGCTTATGCAATCGACTTAATCGTGCGCGGGTTTACGTCGATTTCTAATTGAACCGGATTGTTGTGGTGGTGCAACTCCGATACGAGTTCTATTATATATAATTATATATATATATATATATATATATATATATATATATATATATATATATATATATATATGTATTATCGACAATATACCGCACAAACTTGTCACCAAATTGTTTCACTCCTTCGATCGAGAAAGGAAAGGGCACGCAACCCTAGCGATGGAGTTCCGGCGGAAGAAGCTCCAAATCGTCGTACGATCTCCCGATCTCGGCCTTCCCGCTAGATGCCTAACCCTCGCCCCTGATCTCACCCTCCGCCGCCTCAAGCTCGCATTCCTCCCAGGAATTCTCCTCCGACAACCGCTCGCCTTCGAATCCCTCTATTTCGATCTCGGCGGAAGGCCGCTCACGGACTCCTCCACCCTTACCGACGCCGGTATCGCTGCCGGATCGTCCGCCGTTCTCACCCTTCGCCTCCGCCTCCGCGGCGGCGGCGGCGATGGCGGGGCTACTGGCGCTGAGTCCCGCGACTGCTACCTCAACATGTATGCCATCAAAAAGCCCGACAAGGTGGACCCCAATGAGACCCGGCTGTCCAAGTGGACCACATGTGCGCTCTCCGGCGAGCCCCTCGCCCCACCCGTTGTCGTCGACCGTCTCGGCAATCTGTTCAACAAGGAGGCGCTCGTCGAGGCCCTAATCCATAAGAATATCCCCAAGGAGTTCAGTCATATTAGGGGATTGAAGGACATGATCCCGATCCATTTGTCTCTGAATCCTGGTGCTGCTAATTCCGAGACGAGGTTCGAGTGCCCGATCACGGGTCTTGAGTTCAATGGGAAATATGGATTCTTGGTGCTTCGTGGCTGTGGGCACGTTTTGAGTGTGAAGGCCCTCAAAGAAGTCAAATCTTCTGCTTGCTTGGTTTGCCATAAAGAGTTCTCAGAATCAGACAAGCTTGTCATCAATGGGAGCACAGAGGAAGTTGCAGTGCTGAGAGAGAGGATGGAGGAGGAGAGGAGCAAATTGAAGGAGAGGAAGGAGAAGAAGGCTAGTGCACACCTAAGTGGCACCAAGCATGCTGGCGACGAGCATGATAGGATCTTGGATAATGGGAGAAAGGTTGGAGGAGCGAAAAGGTTCAAGGCCATGGATATGGTTCCTGCCAATGCCACAAAGGAAGTTTATGCATCAATTTTTACATCTTCGAAGAAATCAAACTTCAAGGAGACTTTTAGTTGCAGGTCGCTTCCACTAGGCAGGAACTGATTCTAGAAATGACAGATGGTTTCTTCAATTTGAAAGGGTGTTTCCTGTATCATACTGTATGGTTCTTCTGAAGTATTCCAGCTGCTGCTTCATCCAATTAGGTTCTGGTGACTTCCCATATACCAGATGTTTATGACTAATTCATGTAATGATGAATTGTATGCCACATCACCTTCTTCATGCTAGCCCTTAAATTGCATCCTTGATGTTTGGGCCTCTTAAATAGAATTTTAACTTGTATCAGCATGCATATACTTTGGAATTGAATGGAAGTTTTGATGATGTGCTTTTTTTTCCCCTTCACATACATGGGCTATCAACTTTACTAGAAGCACATGTTTACGCATTTATCTTTCATAACTGTGATACTGGAGAAGTTCATGTTGAAGTATCGGTTTTATTTGATTTACCTTAAATTATATTTTTTAAACATAACTCAACCAAGTTTCGATAGTTAACTAAATTAAAAAGGTCTATCTGTTCTATTGGAACCATGTCTAGTGGACATTTGGTCTTTGCAGGTGTTTGAACATTAGTTTTCAATATGACTGCATACCTATACCTTTTTTTTATGGTTTTGATCATGATACTGGGAAACTATTTTAAAATCTGGCGATAGGATTAGCTTATGCATTATGTTACTAATTTCTGAAGATTGATTGGAAGCCTCCTGTTCTAGATGAACTACCATAAAATACTGGCTCGACTTATACAATATTCCAATTAAGTTGGATATTCTTGTTTCCCTCACTCTTGTGATAACTATACAGGATTTATTTTAATACAAATATGGAGATTAAATTGTTCATGTTGGAAATAGACCTTGTAGCCAGATTATGTCTCTGCTTTCTGATGATCTAAGAAATTTCTCATGAAGACTTATAAGGTATGATACCCGAGAAAATACTAAAATGATTTATATTCTTTTTGAAGATTGTAAAAGGATCTTAATAATTCTTGATGTTGATTTGATCTCACTTTGTTCTGTATGGAACTCAATCTTTGGTATTAATGTGCGCTGGCTTGTTTATTGAGGATTTGTTGTTCCTTTATTATAAGATCAATTCAGAGGGATGGATTTTGGCATTATAAGTTCATATATATATATATATATATATATATATATATATATATCAGTTATTTTCCTCTGTACTAGAATGAATTTTAAATCCAAACTATGGAAAAAAAAAGTTGGTGTAGGCATGAGTTGGCTTTCTGCTGTGGAAGAATGGTTTTTCTATTGTTGTGTCTGTACGTGTGTGTTTTGGCTCTATAACTTGAATTGAGAGGTTTTACTACCTCACCCATGGAGAGTCTGATGGGACAACATCTGGTTATGAGAAGTCCTGGTTGGGTTATTGTTGTGGTAATTGAAATTTCTCTTTTTTTTTAGTATCTGCAAGTTTTTTATTGGTTTAGGTTTACTATAGGAAGAGATATGGTTCATGAGTTAAATTGGTAAGATTACAAATGAAATCATACTCTAGTCTAATACTTTGTTCTCATGAAATT
Source organism: Musa balbisiana (assembly GCA_004837865.1). Taxonomy (NCBI): domain Eukaryota; kingdom Viridiplantae; phylum Streptophyta; class Magnoliopsida; order Zingiberales; family Musaceae; genus Musa; species Musa balbisiana. Next base: position 23,109,427 of record CM017194.1, on the reverse strand, counting down.
TGGTCTGTTAAAGTGCATGTGACTGATACTTGGTTTATGTGGAGAGACACTTTTGGAGCAAAGTGTTTTGACATTCTCTGGTGGAACATAGTAAATGCTCGCCATCACTCTTTAAACCATATGACTTTCTTCCTCTGGAAGGTGGCTTGTTTCCATCAACCTTTGAGCTTTTTGGAAGCATAAACAACTCTTCAGTAAGATCTTGTTAGTTCAAGTAACTTGGTGCAATTGAATTTGTAAATGCTCCCCTTCCATATTGTTTTATGATGTCATTCATTTTTATTTGCTTGAAAATAAGACATTATAGTTGGATTATTTTTATTTATTGTCTTCCTATAAAAGTTAATTATGTGGATTCCTAGGGTAGACCTCTGGACTTTATGATGGTGCCTCATTTAAGTTCGTTTATTTTGGTATCCAAAACCAACTTTAATCAACTGATGGTAGCTTACATTGCATAGCAGGTAACATCACTAATTAGAAGGGTTAGAAGGGTGAGGTTGCATACATTGACCCTTTCCAAACTTCACATCACTAGGAACATTATGCATTGGGCCATCTTGTTTTACTTATGTGAAGTTACATAAAATAATCTCTTACTTCAATACTTATTCTACTAGATATTCGTAGGAGTCTCTTCTAGTCTGCTGATTTGCTTCTGAAGTTGTGGATTCCACATGCTGCTACCACTGGTTGATATACCAATTATTATTTTATGTTATGGATACTGTCCGCTTGGTTTATTTTCCCATTATTATTTGTTCCTCTCTGAGACTAAACATTTCTTCTTTCTCCTTTCCCCACTATATGGTGAATGCAAACCAGAAGACACATCGAGACAGCGTCCTTGCTCCTATTAGCACCAAACCACCACCGCCACCACTCTTGGTTCCTCTGTCAATTGTTTATTTTCTTAATTCTTTTCTCTTTCCGAATCATCCCTCCTATCCCTAACACCTGGAATCTTTCAATTTTTATTGCCTCTTCAGATCTTCCAACATTGACTCTCTTTTCCCTTTGGACATCTCAAATTGTAGTTTGATGTTTCTGCTTTAGACAGTCAAGATATGACAGAAAAGAATGAACTTTGGGAAGGAAATTGACAGGGGTCAACATGTGGTTCATTAACAAACCAAATATATGTGCTTCGGTTGAAACATCACCAAACTTGTGGCTGATTAGATTTTCTTTCTTTATTTTTTGTGGGTGTCTTAAGTATTGTTCTATTCATGACTGCTTGTGTGTACATCTGATCAAGTGTTTACTTATGAATGTGACACACATCAAGGAGGCAAGAGGGTTTTGGGGTCAGATGTATACACAAGCAGTCATGAATAGACATAGGAGCCCTCACATCTGATTAAGCCCTCACAAACAATGTTGTTGGCACACTGTCCCGACCCTACCTCCTCTTCCCTTCCTTCATGTGTACCATGTGAAGCAATGCTCTTGACTGGACATAGAAGCCCTAACTTATCTTTCTGTAAGGATCCTCTCCAATATTATTCTTTTATTTAGAATCCTTCAGTTAACATGTTCCAACCATTAGCCCATCTTTCTGTAAGGATCCTCTCCAATATTATTCTTTTATTTGAATGTGAGGGTCTATGGATTAGATTTTGAAAGAAACAATAGACTTCTCTTTTGAGTTTGTTCTTAATGGAAGCAGGCAGCTAAGAGCAAAATTTAGTCCCTCTGCAGTATATACAGTCCCATCCCTTCTTTCATAAGTTTTTAACATTTAGTTCCTCTTGATTGGAAGCAAAATTTCTGGTCTCTCTTCCTCTCTCTGTGGAATTTTTACTGCCTCGTTCTGTCTGAAGTTTTGTGCATATCATGTGCATCGTGTAAAATGATGCAAATCCATGCATACATAAATGTCCACAATTAATTGACAACAAATTATGGAGTACTGAGACAGTAATCTATTGTTACAAGCTACATGGCAATCACCCAAACCACTTACTATTAGAACTTTTCACATTTGATTTTGTAGCCTCCATTGCTATTTGAATGTGAGGGTGTTCTTTTGATTGTTGGTAATATAGCTGCTTCTGATTCCTTATGTTTATTCTTGATGGTGGCATGACAGCTTAGTTGATCTGGCACTCAGCAGGTAACCACTGTATCGGAGTTTCAGATGAACAACCACCATTTACTCCTCTTTTGATTTTGTTCTTGCGACAGCCATGGAAGCTTGGATGACCTCAGTGCCAAGGGCTGCAACCAGTAAAAGAGTATTCAGGGATGGACAAGGCATGGTAGGTTTTCCGTCTCTAATGGAGTAAAGCAAATATGTCTCAGGGCTGCCTACGTTAGTGGTGATAGTTCCTCAGGCAGACAGACGGTGCTGTTGGTAGTTCGATGGGGATCCATGGCAGCGCTTGTTAGTTCGATGCCTCTAAAGGTGTGAGGAAGCAGAAGCAGAAGGGTTAGTGCTCCAATGTCACTTTTCTCCATCGTGTATATTCTATTTTGTGCGGATGTCAACTGCATATAATTATCCGTGTCCATTTCCTTCTTACCACAGTTTATATCTCTTTTAAACTGTTCATGATGGTCTGATATTTTCTTATCGAGTAAGGTTGGTGTTACTTGAGCAATATGAAGGGTTGCTCACTTTCCCGTTTTTTTTTTTTTTTTAACATAAATTATTTATTCGTCTTCAAACATATTTGAACAAAAGTGAAAGAAAGATCATAACCTTATATCCAGAAGATCCTTTTATACCTGTGTCAAGTTGACCAATGTATTGAGTTTTTCTATCGGTGTTGTGTAATGTAAGATCAAAAGATTATATTGGTATTTTGAGTAAAGCTGTTATGTTACGAAGAAGTTGGGTTATTAAGTCAAAGTATAATAAAATAATAGTTCATTTTGATTCAGATAAATGCTTCTTGAGAGACACTAATAATAGTAATAATAATAATAATAATAATAATAATAATAATAATAATAATAATAATAATAGCTACTACATATTTAGCAATAATCGAGGAGAAAATCTTGACAAAATTATATACATAGCAACGATAGATCCAATAGTAGTTGGAATAGTATATATAACCTGTAGTAACCAACTGGGAAGAAGGATTGAAGGACCTATCATATTCAACATAGTAATTATGATGATGAGGAGGAGTAATTATTTGGCACAATATGTAATCATTGGACATAATAATAAGAGCACGAAGAATGATGATTGCGGAATAGTTGATTGTTTTGATTGATTCATAGAAATCAAAGAGAGTTAGCAATTAAAAATACATAGAAAAATATCAGGAATCCAAGTGTCTTATTCCTAAGAATTTAAAAAATATATATATATATTTAAAGAAGTAATCGAGTTTAGATTCCATCAATCTCCAATAATAATAGGAGAAACTAAGGAGATATTTGAGAAGGATAAATTCTTAACGTTGTTAAGATAAAGTTGGAAGCTGATACAAAATAAAATTTCAATTTTGATTCTTTTGGAAGGGGGTGTTGGGGAGTTCATAATTTTCTGCATTTCCTTCCTACCTCTAATTAATTGTAACAATCAATAATATAACATCATTCTTCTGCCGAGGATGGATGTTTAAGAAATGAATATATGCAAAGATGCACTCACTTATCACCATTTCTGCTGCGAAATGTAAAGCTTAAAAGAGACAGTATTTCTCTTGGATTTTTTCTAGCCTGATGCCATTGTTCCCTCGGTTTATATTTGTTTGAACCCAATGCTTCTTGCTTCCTGGCGTCCATCTCAAAAACACAAAAACATCGCACGCGTGCATGAGCGTCTCTCCGAGGAAACGTTTTCCTCAATGTGCCATTTCACGTTTTGACATGTAATCTTTCTGGTTTGCGTCTTTAGTCATTCCGTGCTTCAGGCATTGTTACTTGCGGTTGGGCCATTAGTCCATACGTTGTTCTTCTTGAGACGCCAAGGCCTCTCACAGGAGACGTCATACGATCTTTGGTCAACCATGCATCTTATGATAAGACATGGATCTTATGGCCTTATGGAAGACGACCCAACAACGCATCTAATGTTGCCGAGAAGCGCACTCGAAACATCTGGTCTCCCCTCGATGACCATGTCCACGATTTCCATCCGCGGGACCAGTTCGGCCGATCGCCAATTCTTGGTTATTAGATTGCGCATTCGGCATGAATCCTGCATGATGCTGTCACATACTCGTTTATGTGGGCCCCGCCACTGTGCTTGGCGAGGAGTGAAGCCGGGTACGTTTCAGGGTGACCTCCGCTAAGAACGATGCGTGGGCATTAGGTGGCTGAAATATTCTATCCGTCGGTTTTCTGTGTCAGAGGAGTGGGTCCCGCATGGGGGGTGAGATGTCAATGGGTAGGACGCTATATATATATATATATATATATATATATATATATATATATATATATATATATATATATATATATATATATATATATATATATATATATATATATATATATATATATATATATATATATATATATATATATATATATATATATATATATATATATATATATATATATATATATATATATATATATATATATATATATATATATATATATATATATATATATATATATATATATATATATATATATATATATATATATATATATATATATATATATATATATATATATATATATATATATATATATATATATATATATATATATATATATATATATATATATATATATATATATATATATATATATATATATATATATATATATATATATATATATATATATATATATATATATATATATATATATATATATATATATATATATATATATATATATATATATATATATATATATATATATATATATATATATATATATATATATATATATATATATATATATATATATATATATATATATATATATATATATATATATATATATATATATATATATATATATATATATATATATATATATATATATATATATATATATATATATATATATATATATATATATATATATATATATATATATATATATATATATATATATATATATATATATATATATATATATATATATATATATATATATATATATATATATATATATATATATATATATATATATATATATATATATATATATATATATATATATATATATATATATATATATATATATATATATATATATATATATATATATATATATATATATATATATATATATATATATATATATATATATATATATATATATATATATATATATATATATATATATATATATATATATATATATATATATATATATATATATATATATATATATATATATATATATATATATATATATATATATATATATATATATATATATATATATATATATATATATATATATATATATATATATATATATATATATATATATATATATATATATATATATATATATATATATATATATATATATATATATATATATATATATATATATATATATATATATATATATATATATATATATATATATATATATATATATATATATATATATATATATATATATATATATATATATATATATATATATATATATATATATATATATATATATATATATATATATATATATATATATATATATATATATATATATATATATATATATATATATATATATATATATATATATATATATATATATATATATATATATATATATATATATATATATATATATATATATATATATATATATATATATATATATATATATATATATATATATATATATATATATATATATATATATATATATATATATATATATATATATATATATATATATATATATATATATATATATAGGACGCATTGTTAAAGAGGAAATAAAAGAGCAACAGATCGAGTAATTGAAGATGGAGAACTCCGCGTCGTGCTTTCGCCACTGAACCCACCCACACACTCGCTCGCCGTCTCGCCTGGGGAGCAAGGGAGAAGGAAGAAACGAGAGGTAAAGAAGAGCACGAAACGATGTCGAGCGCAGCTCGGCCGTCGGGGGCCTGCCTCAAGTGCTTACTGGTGGTCTTCGCCGTCGCCTCGGCGCTCTGCGTCTCCGGCCCCGCACTCTACTGGAGGTTCAAGAAGGGCTTCGCCTCCACCCAGTCCCTTTCTTCTTCTTCTCATCCCGGATGCGCGCCTTGCGTCTGTGATTGCCCGCCTCCCTTATCCCTCGACGCCATTGCCCCGGGTGATCTTTCTTTCACCCCACCCACCGCCCTCTCCTATTTCTCTCTCGAATCGTGCGCTTTCTTGCCCGTTACTATGAAATTCTGATGTTGCCGTGACCTTTTTCTTGTTCTGATCCTGATCTGGGTCCTGGATATGAGCGATTGCCGGTTCGATTCGAAGGGAAGGATGGATCTGGTGGAAAATTTTTTGGTTGGGTTGAGATTGTTGTAGATGAAAATTGTGGGTATCTTGCATGCGGTTCCTTCGGGGTGTATCTTGCATGTATAATGGTTCATTCTAGCTTTGGGGAGTGTGCAGTTTTCTGATGCCATCACGCCAATTTTTGCATTCAGATCTCTTGTTGCGAGAATACTTTCGATAACTGTTTGCTTGAATCGTTTATATGTCCATCGAGAGTTTCAAGTCTTACTATTTTCCAGTCTCTTTGTTCATCTTAGAAAATTTGTCATGTTGGATGGAAGATTAGATTTTCAAGACATGTGGGTTTTTAAACTTCTGTAAGATCATGATATATATATTTGTATATATATATATATATATATATATATATATATATATATATTTATGATCTTACAAATTATCCTTGACCTCTCTGGTAAACTTGAAGAGGATGGGAGATTGTCATGATGTATTCCGAATAGAAATGTGATCTAGGATATTTAATTCTCTTTTATTGATTTTATGGTAGATGTAAGAAGTGATGTGTATGATAGGCTTGCAATCATTGCTTGTGCCTGCCCCAGTCTAATATATCCTTGGAATTTTCAAGTTTGTTCTTTCTTTTCTTCTTCCATTATTATTGAACTTCTAGTTCTTTGATTGGTGTCACGTGAATGTAGCAAAAATTACTAACCGCAAATTTCAATAAGTATTTTGATATCCCTTTTTTACCAGAAATAAATCTATGACTAAATTTTGTTCATTGCATTGGTCTAATAAGTTATTTGGCCTTGCTTCAGCCTCGTGATTGAATCACATAAGCCTACCTTTCCATATGTGATCATTTATGAGGCATGTGTCTGATGTATATTTGTTGGGGTGAGTTCCACTGTGCTTGGTTTATGTGCCCCCACAGTGAATATTGCTCCTTGCAGTAGAGCTTGTGATTTCCCTCTTCGCTAGATATATTTTAATTTTTGGATTAACTTTAACTTGGTAACAACTTGGAGAAGGTGGATCTATGATCCCATTCTATCTTGTATGAAGCTTTTTCAGAGTAAGCTCGGTAGCTGATAGTTGATGTTATCTGTTTACTTGAATTTTGTAAACTGGTACTCTTTTGCAAGGCTATTAATATAATCATCCTTCTTTTTTTTTTCTTTTCAGGGTTGCTGAACCTCTCTGTTACAGGTATGAGAGTTTCTATGAATTTATGCTTTAGTGACATTGGAGAACTTGAAGTATGTTACTAATTCTCAGTAATCATTTCCTTTGATGAATGACTTGAATGATTCGTACTAAGCCACTTATTTCCCTCTCATTAGTTTAGACATTACAGTAGTCTTCACATATCTATATTCTTGACATGTTCGTGCTGACAGAAAATAGCATCATGCAATTATCACAGAAAATAAATCATAAGACTAAGCTATTTCTAACAGTTTTCTGTCTCTATATTACATGGATGAATAAAACATGATTTACGATGAGCATGGTAGATGTCTCTACAGTGTTACTTAGCACATTTTCAAAGAGGGCTTAGTGTTCTAACAGATTTAGTGTCGTAGCTATGTGTTATAGGTGTTTGTTTAGAAGAGAAAGTAGCATCCTGCAATTACCACAGAAAAGAAATCACAAGCCTAAGCTAATTGTAATAGTTTCCCATCATATTATAAGACGATATTATATGGATGAATAAAACATGTCTTATGATGAGCCTTGTTAGTTGTCTTTACAGTTTTGTTCAGCACATTTTCAAAGAATACTAGGTCTTCTCAAGGATATGGGCCTCCACAGTATTTTGAGACAAAATTGTAGCTAAAGAGATTGAAAATCCTCCAGTCTCCATCACTGTTATTATCCTTATTTAGTAAAGAGTTCAGTCAGTTTTCATGCCAAAGTATTATCTGCTAGGATATTTCATGATTTCTATAATCTATTTAACTTCACTTGTTGTGTTGGCCAATCTTTGCATTATTGGCTTTGTTCCTGTTATACAAATGGCTTTTTTTTTTTTTGCTGCTTCAACATTAATCTATCTTTTTCATTGTCTTGATTTCAAAAATTACTGAAGTGTGTAGGCTGCTTTACATACATTAAGAAAATTAACTAGTATGGAGACAAATGAATTTCTAACAAGAGGTTTTAGTTTTCAAGATTTGGTATATTGTAGTATGTGAATTTAGATTACGAGTAATGTTGCTTGTTGCACTTCCTATTTTCTAATCAACCAAAAACTACTTCATGTTTTAAGGGAGTACTTTTTAGCAATATACTTCAATAACAGTGTATGCCTATCATATATTATTCGATTAGTCACTGCTGTTATCTAGCTTGTAACCCGTAGCAAGCCCTTCTATCATTCCTTTTTATGTATTATTTCTTGACATTTACTGCTTGTTTAAGTATAAAAGCTAAGCATTCTATAGTGCACATTGACTCTTGTTCTGTCTAGTGATCTACTTTTCATGATATAATAATGCTGATGTAATGTTGTTAGGCATACCATCCAGGCATCTGCTAATTCATTTTAGATTAGATGGGTTCATTGATTTGTTTAGCCTACAACATTGACACTCCTGTGTAGAATTGTCCTATTTGAGGTAGTATGATATTAATTTTTTTTTTAAAGGAAAAAAAATATATTAAGTTTTCATATCTCTGATCGAGTCATTTTGGAGAGTTACATACAAAGCTTGGGGGAATTGATGCATCCATACAGCAGTTATATTAATTTCCTTTTTATACAAAGCACAACACATACTAGAGTGTCACATTAAGTCATAGTAGGACATAAGATCCATTCAGTCCATGTAAAGTTCAATAACTCCATAAAAGGCAGGCAAATGTCTCACAAGAGAAGCAATTGTGAATATAGCATAATTAAAACCTGTCTGTTATAGAAAATATATGAGTGTTATATATAAATATAAATATAAATATATAAATATAAATATATATAAATATAAATATATATAATATAATAATATATATATGTATATATATATGTATATACATATATATGTATATATATATGTATATATATATGTGTATATATACATATATATATACATATATACATATATACATTTGTGTGTGTGTATATGTATATTTTATGCCCTTTCTTGTGTCCAGTATTGATTCAGTAGTTGGTAAATACCCATGTGTGTAGTGTAAGACAATAAATATCCTGGAGAGCAAATTATTTTCAGAGTAATGCTAGCATATTTATTCTTTTCCCCTTTATTTCAGTTGTACTCAGCTTTATCCCTACACTTTTTTATCTGGATCTATCTTTCTTAAGCTAATAAAAAGATCAGATTGATATTCTGGCATGTTATATCTTCTATGTAAGATCTTCTGGTGGTGAATACTCACTATTCTGTTTTCATGCATGTCATGATCCTCAAGTTCCCTTAGTTGAACCTCTTCTTTGCAT